>VMDO01013742.1:0-50987 GCA_007922755.1 Pedetes capensis | reverse complement strand
CTTTCCCAGTATTGATTGTAGTATGGCGAAATGGCACCTGCTTCTATATTGAAACCTATTGAACGTGTAGTTTAGGGCATTGTTGGGAAGAGTCAACTGGCATTGTCGAATGCGAATGCACGTTACCAGCCTTGGACAACACGGGGTTGCAGAGATACATTCTTGTGCTTTTTTTCGCCTAAAGTGGTAAAGCCATTGTACGCCCAGCTGGAGTCGCTGGACTCCAAACACTACAATGCAGGGTTGAAGGTTTTCTCCCTGAAGACATTCTGTACAGAGTGTAGCAGGATTATGGCCGCATTGGCCCGCTCATCACAGGGATTCACTCAAAGTGTCTAACACACCTTCTCCCCATTCAGTTCAAAGGGAATAAAGCTTAAAGCGAGTCTGTTGGTAAAGCCAAAACTAGAGATGATGTGTTGAAGGGACTTGTGTGGAACACTTGTTAATCAAAGGGGAAGGCTGTGTGAATTTGCCACGCTTTGTCAACACAGGGTTTCAGTGATACATAATAAGCTTTTTTCCCCACGCATGGGAGAACCCTTTGTGCGCAAAGGGGACTGCTGCATTATATCCATACCTGCGCCTTCAGGAGCAAAGTCCGGCAAAGTGAGAACTCTCTGGGCAGAGATGAACAAGGTTTCACCACTTGGTGCTTGGTCAACAGAGATTTCCCTGAGAAGGTGGGATAGCACTTTCCCAGTATTGATTGTAGCATGGTGAAATGGCACCTGCTTCTATATTGAAACCTATTGAACGTGTAGGTTAGGGCTTTTTTGGGAAGAGTCAACTGGCGTAGTCGAATGCGAAGGCACGTGACCAGCCTTGGACAACAGGGGGTTTCAGAGATACATTCTAGTGCTTTTTTCTCCTAAACCGGGAAAAGCCATTGTACGCCCAGCTGGAGTCACTTGACTCCAAACTCTACAATGCAGGGTTGAATCTTTTCTGGCTGAAGACTTTCTGCACAGAGTGTAGCAGGATTTTGGCCGCATTTTCCCGCTCATCACAGGGAGTCACTCAAAGTGTATGACACAACTTTTCCCCATTCAGTTCAATGGGGATAAAGCGTATAGCGAGTCTGTTGGTAAAGCAAAAACTAGAGATGATGTGTTGAAGGGACTTGTGTGGAACACTTGTTAATCAAAGGGGAAGGCTGTGTGTACTTGCCAGGCTTTGTCAACCGAAGGTTTCATTGATGCCTAATAAGCTTTCTTTCCCCGCACATGGAAAAAGCCATTGTGTGCAAAGTGGAGTGCTGCATTATATCCATACCTGCGCCTGCTGTAAGAAAGGCTGGCACAGTGAGAACTCTGTGGGCTGAGATGAGCAAGGATTCATCACTTGGTGCTGGGTTAACGAGGTCTTTCACGGAGAAGGTCCCATAGCACTTTCCCAGTATTAATTGTAATAAGGCGAAATGTCACCTGCTTCTATAATGAAACCTAAAGAACGTGTATGTTAGGGCTTTGTTGGGAAGAGTTACCTCTCGCAGATGAACACTCCTGCACTTTGCCAGCCTTGGATAACACGGGCTTTCAGAAATACTCTGTTGTGATCTTTTCACCTAAAGCGGGAAAGGCCATTGTACACCGAGCTGGGAGTCGCTGTCCTCCAAACCCTGCAATGCAGGGGTTAAGGTTTCCTCTTTGAAGACATTCTATACAGAGTGTATCAGGATTATGGCCGCATTGGCCCGCTCATCACAGGGATTCACTCAAAGTGTCTAACACACCTTCTCCCCATTCAGTTCAATGGGGAGAAAGTGTAATGCGAGTCTGTTTGTAAAGCAAAAACTAGAGATGATGTTTGAATGGGCTTGTGAGGAACACGTGTTCATCAAAGGGGAAGGCTGTGTGAACTTGCCAGGCTTTGTCAACACAGGGTTTCAGTGATACATAATAAGCTTTCTTTCCCCGCCCATAGGAGAACACTTTGTGCGCAAGGAGTAGTGCTGCATTATATCAATAC
The DNA here is from genome assembly GCA_007922755.1 of Pedetes capensis. Classification (NCBI taxonomy): domain Eukaryota; kingdom Metazoa; phylum Chordata; class Mammalia; order Rodentia; family Pedetidae; genus Pedetes; species Pedetes capensis. The sequence continues at coordinate 49,016 of VMDO01013742.1, read as the reverse complement.
CTGCGCCTGCAGGAGCAAAGTCCGGCAAAGTGAGAATCTCTGGGCAGAGATGAACAAGGTTTCACCCCTTGGTGCTTGGTCAACAGAGATTTCCCGGAGAAGGTCCCATAGCACTTTCCCAGTATTGATTGTAATAAGGCGAAATGTCACCTGCTTCTATAATGAAACCTAAACAACGTGTATGTTAGAGCTTTGTTGGGAAGAGTTACCTCTCGAAGATGAGCACTGCTGCACGTTGCCAGCCTTGGACAACACGGGGTTTCAGAGATACATTCTTGTGCTTTTTTTCCGCCTAAACCGGGTAAAGCCATTGTACGCCCAGCTGGAGTCGCTGGACTCCAAACACTACAATGCAGGGGTGAAGGTTTTCTCCCTGAAGACATTCTGCACAGAGTGTAGCAGGATTATGGCCTCATAGGCCCTCTCATCACAGGGATACACTCAAAGTGTCTAACACACCTTCTCCCCATTCAGTTCAAAGGGAATAAAGCTTAAAGCGAGTCTGTTGGTAAAGCCAAACTAGAGATGATGTGTTGAAGGGACTTGTGTGGAACACTTGTTAATCAAAGGGGAAGGCTGTGTGAAGTTGCCAGGCTTTGTCAACACAGGGTTTCAGTGATACATAATAAGCATTCTTTCCCCGCGCATGGCAGAACCCTTTCTGTGCAAAGTGGAGTGCTGCATTATATCCATACCTGCGCCTTCAGGGGCAAAGTCCGGCAAAGTGAGAACTCTCTGGGCAGAGATGAACAAGGTTTCACCACTTGGTGCTTGGTCAACAGAGATTTCCCAGAGAAGTTGGGATAGCACTTTCCCTGTATTGATTGTAGCATGGCGAAAAGGCACCTGCTTCTATATTGAAGGTTAGGGCTTTGTTGGAAAGAGTCAACTGGCGTAGTCGAATGCGAATGCACGTTACCAGCCTTGGACAACACGGGGTTTCAGAGATACATTCCTGTGCTTTTTTTCGCCTAAAGCGGGTAAAGCCATTGTACGCCCAGCTGGAGTCGCTGGACTCCAAACTCTACAATGCAGGGGTGAATCTTTTCTGGCTGAAGACTTTCTGCACAGAGTGTAGCAGGATTATGGCCGGATTTTCCCGCTCATCACAGGGAGTCACTCAAAGTGTATGACACATCTTTTCCCCATTCAGTTCAATGGGGATAAAGCCTATAGCAAGTCTGTTGGTAAAGCCAAAACTAGAGATGATGTGTTGAAGGGACTTGTGTGGAACACTTGTTAATCAAAGGGGAAGGCTGTGTGAAATTGCCAGGCTTTGTCAACACAGGGTTTCAGTGATACATAATAAGCTTTCTTTCCCCGCGAAGGGAGAACCCTTTGTGCGCAAGGAGGAGTGCTGCAATATATCAATACCTGCGCCTGCAGGAGCAAAGTCCGGCAAAGGAAGAACTCTCTGGGAGAGATGAACAAGGTTTCACCACTTGGTGCTTGGTCAACAGAGATATCCCGGAGAAGGTCCCATAGAACTTTCCCAGTATTGATTGTAATAAGGCGAAATGTCACCTTCTTCTATAATGAACCCTAAAGAACGTGCATGTTAAGGCTTTGTTGGGAATAGTTACCTCTCGCAGATCAACATTCCTGCACGTTGCCAGCCATGGAGAACACGGGCTTTCAGAGATACATTCTTGTGCTTTTTTTCGTCCAAAGCGTGTAAAGCCATTGTACGCCCAGCTAGAGTCGCTGGACTCCAAACACTAAAATGCAGGGGTTAAGGTTTTCTCCCTGAAGACATTCTGCACAGAGTGTAGCAGGATAATGGCCGCATAGGCCCGCTCATCACAGGGATTCACTCAAAGTGTCTAACACACCTTCTCCCCATTCAGTTCAAAGGGAATAAAGCTTAAAGCGAGTCTGTCGGTAAAGCCAAAACTAGAGATGATGTGTTGAAGGGACTTGTGTGGAACACTTGATAATCAAAGGGGAAGGCTGTGTGAAATTGCCAGGCTTTGTCAACACAGGGTTTCAGTGATACATAATAAACTTTCTTTCCCCGCACATGGGAGAAACTTTTGTGCGCAAATGGGAGTGCTGCATTATATCCATACCTGCGCCTTCAGGAGCAAAGTCCGGCAAAGTGAGAACTCTCTGGGCAGAGATGAACAAGGTTTCACCACTTGGTGCTTGTTCAACAGAGATTTCCCGGAGAAGGTGGGATAGCACTTTCCCAGTATTGATTGTAGCATGGTGAAATGGCACCTGCTTCTATATTGAAACCTATTGAACGTGTAGGTTAGGGCTTTGTTGGGAAGAGTCAACTGGCGTAGTCGAATGCGAAGGCACGTGACCAGCCTTGGACAACACGGGGTTTCAGACATACATTCCTGTGCTTTTTTTCGCCTAAAGCGGGTAAAGCCATTGTACACCCAGCTGGAGTCGCTGGACTCCAAACTCTACAATGCAGGGGTGAATCTTTTCTGGCTGAAGACACTCTGCAGAGAGTGTAGCAGGTTTATGGCCGCAATTTCCCGTTCATCATAGGGAGTCACTCAAAGTGTATGACACATCTTTTCCCCTTTCAGTTCAAATGGGATAAAGCGTATAGCGAGTCTGTTGGTAAAGCCACAACTAGAGATGATGTGTTGAAGGGACTTGTGTGGAACACTTGTTAATCAAAGGGGAAGGCTGTGTGTACTTGCAAGGCTTGGTCAACCCAAGGGTTCATTGATGCCTAATAAGCTCTCTTTCCCCGCACATGGAAAAAGCCATTGTGCGCAAAGGGGAGTGCTGCATTATATCCATACCTGCGCCTGCTGGAAGAAAGCCTGGCACAGTGAGAACTCCCTGGGCTGAGAAGAACAAGGTTTCACCACTTGGTGATTGGTCAATGCTGTTTTTCCCGGAGAAGCTCACATAGCACTTTCACCATACTGATTGTGTTAGGGTAAGTGGGGTCTGCTTATACAATGAAACCTAATGAGCCTGTGTGTTTAGGCTTTGTGGGAAGAGTGAACCCTCCTAGTTGAACACTACTGCATGCCGCCAGCCTTGGACAGCGCAGGGTTTCAGAGATACGTACTTAGGTTTCTTTCCCATACATGGGAAAAGAAATTGTGCACAATGCGGAATGCTGCGTATATCCTCAAGTGCACAGGGAGGAGCAAAGGCAGGCACTCTGAGAAATCCCTGGCCTGAGATGAACAAGGTTTCACCACTAGCTGCTTGGTCAACCCAGTTTTTCCATGAGAAGCTCACATCGAACTTTCGCCGTATTGATTGTATTAGGGCAAAATGGCTTCTTCTTATATAACGAAACATAATGAATTTGTATTTTAATGCTTCGAGGGGAAGAGTGAACTCTCCTACTTGAACACTAAGGCACTTTGCCAGCCTTGGACACCACGGGGTTTCAGAGATACATACTTGTGCTGTTTTCATCTAAAGCAGGAAAAGCCAATGTATGCCAAGCTCAGAGTCGGTGTACTCATGCACTGAACACTGAGGAGAGAAGGCTTTCTGCCTGAAGACTTTCTGCACAGAGTGCAGCAGGACTTCAACAGCGTTGGCATGCTCATCACAGGGATTCACTCAAAGGGTCTGACACAACTTTTCCCTATTTCGCTCAATGGGGATAAAGCATGAAGTGAATCTGATTCTAATGCAAAAACTAAAGAAGATGGGAAGAAGGGAGTTGGGAGGAACACTTTTTTCACAAAGGGGAACTTTTCTGAACTTGCCAGCTTGTCCAACACAGGGATTGAGAGATAAGTACTTAGGTTTCTTTCCCCGTACTTGGGAAAAGCCATGGTGTGCAACTTGGAATGATGCAGTCTATCCTCCACTGCGCTGGCAGGAGCAGAGACCAGCACAATGAGAACTCCATGGGCTGAGAAGAACAAGGTTTCACCACTTGCTGCTTGGTCAATCCTGTGTTTCCCAGAGAAGCTATCATAGCACCTTCGCTGTACTGATTCTATTAGGGCTAAATGGCTTCTGCTTATATAATGAAACCTAATGACCTGTGTGTTAAGGCGTTGTGGGGAAGAGTGAACTCTCTTAGTTGAACACGACTGCAAGTTTCCAGCTTTGGAAACACGGGGTTTCAGAGATACATACTTAGGTATCTTTCCCCATACATGGGAAAAGCGACTGTGCGCAAAGCACAGTGCTCTCCATATCCTCAACTGCAAAGGCAGGAGCAAAGGCGGCACACTGGGAAATACCTGAGCTGAGATGAACAAGGTTTCACCACTTGCTGCTTGGTCAGTGCTGTGTTTCCCAGAGCAGCTCACATACCACTTTTGCCATACTGATTTCATTAGGGTAAATGGACTCTGCTTACATAATGAAACTTAATGAACCTGTGTTAAGGCGTTGCAGGAAGAGTGAACTTCTCGTAGTTGAACCCTACTGCACGTTGCCAGCCTTGGACAACAAGGGGTTTCAGAGATACATACTTAGATTTCTTTCCCCATACATGGGAATAACCACTGTGGGCAACACGGAATGCTGGGCTATACCCTCAGCTGGGCAGGCAGGAGCAAAGGCGGGCACACTGAGAAATCTCTGGGCTGAAATGAACAAGGTTTCACCACTTGCTGTTTGGTCAACTCAGTGTTTCCCGGGGAAGCTCACATAGCACTTTCGCCATATTGATTTTATTAGGGCTACATGGCTTCTGCTTATAAAATGAAACCTAATGAACCTGTGTGTTAAGGTGCTGCGGGAAGAGTGAACAATCATAGTTGAACACTACTTCACGTTGCCAGCCTTGGACAACACAGGGTTTCAGAGATACATAATAGTGATTTTTTTCTCCAAATCGGGAAAAACCATTATATGCCAAGCTGAGAGTCGGTGTATTCTTACACTGAACACAGAGGAGAGAAGGGTTTCTGCCTGAAGACTTTCTGCCCAGAGTGTAGCAGGATTTCCCCATCATTGGCATGCTCATCACGGGGATTCACTCAAAGAGTCTGACACCCTTTTTCCCCATTTAGTTCAATGGGGATAAAGCTTATAGCGATTCTGATTGTAACACAAATCTAAAGAAGATGTTTTGAAGGGAACTGTGAGGAACACTTGTTTCTCAAAGGGGAAGTTTGTGTGATCTTGCCAGCCATGTCCAACACAGTGTTTGAGAGATACGTACTTAGGTTTCTTTCCCTATACATGGGAAAACCATAGTGCGCAACGCAGAATGCTGCACTATATCCTCAACTGTGCTGGCAGGAGCACAAGCTGTCACACTGAGAAATCCCTGGGCTGACATGAAAAAGGTTTCTCCAATTCCTGTTTTGCCAACACAGTGTTTCCCGTAAAAGCTCACATACCACATTCGCAGTTTTGATTGTATTAGGGCTAAATGGCTTCTGCTTATATAATGAAACCTAATGAACCTGTGTGTTCAGGCTTTGTGGGGAAGAGTGAACTCTCCTAGTTGAACACTACTGCATGTTGCCAGCCTTGCACAACACGGGTGTTCAGATATACATACTAGTGCTTTTATCTGCAAGGCGGGAAAAGCCATTATATGCCAAGCTGAGTCGGTGTATTCTTGCACTGAACACGGAGCAGAGAAGGCTTTCCTCCTGAAGACTTTCTCCACAGAGTGTAGCAGGATTTCCCCATCATTGCCATGCTCATCACAGGGATCCCCATTTAGTCCAAGGGCATAAAGCGCATGGTGAATCTGATTGCAACGCAAAAACTAAAGAAGATATGTTGAAGGTAGTTGTGAGGAACACTTGTTTCTCAAAGGGGAACGTTGTGTGCACTTGCCATCCCTGTCGAACACAGGTATTGAGGGATATGTACTTAGGTTTTTTCCCCATACATGTGAGAAGCCATTGTGCGCAAAGTGGAATGCTGCACTCTATCCTCAACTGCGCAACAGGAGCAAATGCCAGCACACTGAGAACTCCCTGGGCTGAGAAGAACAAGGATTCACCACTTGCTGCTTGGTCAGTGCTGTGTTTCCCATATGAGCTCACATAGCACTTTCGCAGTACTGATTGTAGTAAGGCTAAATGGCTTCTGCTCCTATAATGAAACCAAATGAAGCTGTGTGTTAATGTTTTGTGGGGAAGAGTGAACTCTCATATTTGAACATCACTGCATGTTGCCAGCCTTGGATAACACAGGGTTTCAGAGATCCATACTTATGTTTCTTTCCCCATACATGGGATAACCATTGTGGGGAACTCGGAATGCTGCGCTATATCCTCAACTGTGCTGGCAGGAGCAAAGGCGGGCACACTGAGAAATCTCTGGGCTGAGATGAACAAGGTTTCACAACTTGCTGCTTGGTCAACGCAGTGTTTCCCTGAGAAGCTCACGTCGATCTTTCACCGTATTGATTGTATTAGGGCTAAATGGCTTCTGCTTATATAATGAAACCTAATGAACCTGTGTGTTCAGGCTTTGCATGAAAGAGTGAACTCTCCTAGTTGAACACTACTGCATGTTGCCAGCCTTGGACAACACGGGGTTTCAGAGATACATACTAGTGCTTTCTTCTCCAAAGCGGGAAAAGCCAAGCTGAGAGGTGGTGTATTCTTGCACTGAACACGGAGGAGAGAAGGCTTTCTGCCTGAAGACTTTCTCCACAGAGTGTAGCAGGATTTCCCCATCATTAGCATGCTCATCACAGGGATTAACTCATAGTGTCTGACACACCTTTTCCCCATTTAGTTCAATGGCGATAAACCATATAGTGAATCTGATTGTAACGCAAAACTAAAAAAGAAATGTTGAAGGGAGTTGTGAGGAACACTTGTTTCTCAAAGGGGAACTGTGTGTTAAGTTCCAAGCCTTGGCCCACACAGAGTTTCAGAGGTACATACTTAGGTGTCTTTCCATGTACACGGGAACAGGCACCGGGCGCAAGCTGGGGTGCTGCGCTCACCTCTACCGGGCAGGCAGGAGCACAGACCGGCAGAACGAGAACTCCCGGGGAGGGGATGAGCAAGCTTGCAGGTCCTGCTGCTTGGCCTCAGCGGTGTTTCCCAGAGAAACTCACACATCCCTTGCACCCTGGTGAGCTTAATAGGGATGTAGGGTCCTCCTTGTATAACGAAAATGATTGAAGGTGTGCTGAAGGGCTTGGTGGGGTAAGAGTTAATTCTCCTATGTGAACACGATACCAGCTTCTCAGCCTTGTACAGCATGTGGTTTCAGAGATACATCCTTATGCTCATTTCACCAGAAGCGGGGACAAAACCCATGTGCGCAAATCTGAAGTTTCTCGTACTTCACGCACTGCACCAACAGAAGAGAAGGCTTTCTGCTGGCAGACATCCTGCGCAGAGTGGAGCAGGATTTCAGCAGGAGTGCCACGCTCATTGCCGTGGTTCCCCTGATATGGTTCCGCCTCCCTTTTCCCTGTTCACCGCGATGGGGATAACGCTTCAAGTGAGTCTGACTGTAGAGCAAAAAGTAAAGATGTGCTGAGGGAGTTGTGTAGAACACTTGTTTCTCAAAAGGGAATCATGTGTGAAGTCACCTTCTTTGGCCACACAGGGTTTCAGAGGTCCACACTTAGATGTCTTTCAGCCTACACGAGAAGAGGCACCGGGAACAATGAGGGGTGCTGTGCTCTCTCCACAAATGCGCAGGCAGGAGCAAAGCCCGGAAGACTGAGAACTCCACGGGTGGGGAAGAGCAAGCTTGCAGGGCCTGCTGCTTGGCCAAAGCCGGTTTCCCGGAGAAGGTCACACATCCCTTGAGCTCCGGAAAGCATAAAAGGGATGAAGGCGACCTGCTTGGATAATGAAAACGAATGAAGGTGTGTGGAAGGGCTTGGTGGGTGAAGAGTTAACTCTCATAGGTTAACATGATGCCAGCTTGTCAGCCTTGGACAGCACGAGTTTTCAGAGATACATCCTTATGCTCATTTCGCCTGTAGCGGGGACAAACCCTGTGTGCTCGAAGCTGTAGGTTCTCGTAATTGACGCACTGCACAGGCAGAACAGAAGGCTTTCTGCCAGCAGACTTCCTGCACAGTGTGGAGCGGGATTTCACTCGCAGTGGCACGCTCATCGTAGGGGTTCCACTCATAGGGTCTGTCCGCCCTTTTCCCGGTTCAAAGCGATGGGGTAACGCTTCAAGTGAGTCTGACTGTAGAGCAAAAACTAAAGAAGATGAGTTGAAGGGAGTTGTGCAGAACAGTTGTTTCTCAAAGGGGAACCGTGTGTGAAGATGGCAGGATTGGCCCACACAGGGTTTCAGAGATACATACTTACGTGTCTTTCTGCATACAAGGGAAGAGGCACAAGGCTCTGCGTGGAGTGCTGCGCTCTATCCTCAACCGTGCAGTCAGGCGCAAAGCCCGGCAGATGGAGATCTCCCTGGGGGGGATGAGCAAGTTTGCAGGGCCTGCTGCTTGGCCTAAGCAGGGTTTCCTGGAGAAGGTCACACAACCCTGGCGCCCTGGTGAGCATAATAGGGATGAAGGGACCTGATTGGAGAATGAAAACTAACGAAGGTGTGCGGAAGGGCTTGGTGGGGGAAGAGCTAACTCTCATAGGTTAACATGAGGCAAACTTGTCAGCCTTGGACAGCATGGGGTTTCAGAGATACATCCTTATGCTCATTTCACAGGAAGCGTGGACAAACCCCATGGGCACAAAGATGCAGGTTCTGGTAATTCACGCACTGTGCAGGCAGGAGAGAAGGCTTTCTGCAGGCAGACGTCCTGCTCAGTGTGGAGCAGGATTTCACCAGCAGTGTCACGCACATTGCAGGGGTTCCAATGATAGGGTGCAGCCTGCCTTTTCCCAGTTCACCATCATGGGGATAACGCTTCAAGTGAGTCCGACTGTAGAGCAAACACTTAAGAAGATGTACTGAAGTGAGTTGTGCGGAACACTTGTTTCTCAAAGGGGAACCGTGTGGGAGGTCTACAGGCTTGGCCCACACATGGTTCCAGAGTTGCATACTTGGTGTCTGTCTGCATACACTGGAAGAGGCAACTGGAACAACGTGGGTTGCTGCGCTCTCTCTTCTACCGCGCAGGCAGGAGCAAATCCCGCCAGACTGAGAACTCCCCGGGAGGGGATGAGCAAGCTTGCAGGGCCTGCTGCTTTGCCTAAGCAGGGTTTTGCAGAGAAGGCCATACAGCCCTTGTGCCCTGGCAAGTGTAATAGGGATGAAGGGGACCTGCTTGGGTAATGAAAGTGAATGAAGGTGTGTGGAAGGGCTTGGTGGGGGAAGAGTTAACTCTCGTAGGTGAACATGATGCCAGCTTGTCAGTCTTGGACAGCATGGGGTTTCAGAGATACATCCTTATGCTCATTTCACTGGAAGCGTGGACAAACCCCGTGTGCGTGAAGCTGCAGTTTCTCGTTCTTCACGCACTGCACAGGCAGTAGGGAAGGCTTTCTGCCGGCAGACTTCCTGCGCAGAGTGGAGCAGGATTTCACCAGCAGTGGCACGCTCATTGTAGGGGTTCCCCTGATAGGGGCCTGCCTGCCTTTCCCGGTTCAACGCAATGGGGATAACGCTTCAAGTGAGTCTGCCTCTAGAGCAAAAACTGAGGAAGATGTGCTGAAGGGAGCTGTGTGGAACACTTGTTTCTCAAAGGGGAACCGTGTGTGAAGTCACCAGCCTTGGCCCGCACAGGGTTTCAGAGTTACATACTTAGGTGTATTTCCTCTTACACGGGAAGAGTCACAGGTCGCAAGGTGGGGTGCTGTGCTCTCTCCTCAACCACGCAGGCAGGAGCAAAGCCCGGCAGATGGAGAACACCCCGGGCGTGGTTGAGCAACGTTGCAGGGCCTGTTGCTTGGCCTAAGCAGGGTTTCCCGGAGAAGGTCACACATCCCTTGTGCCCTGGCGAGTGTAATATTGATGAAAGGGACCTGCTTGGAGCATGAAAACTAATGAAGGAGTGCGGAGTGGCTTGGTGGGGGAAGAGTTAACTCTCGTAGGTTAACATGATGCCAGCTTGTCAGCCTTGGACAGCATGGGGTTACAGCAATATATCCTTATGCTCATTTCTCAGGAAGCGTGGACAAACCCCATGTGCACCAAGCTGCAGGTTCTGATAGTTCACTCACTGCGCTGGCAGGAGAGAAGGCTTTCTGCAGGCAGACTTCCTGCTCAGTGTGGAGCAGGATTTCACCAGCAGTGCCATGCTCATCGCAGGGGTTTCCCCTATAGGGTTCAGCCTCCCTTTTCCCTGTTCACCACGATGGGTAAAACACTTCAAGTGAGTCCGACTGTAGAGCAAACACTAAAGAAGATGTGCTGAAGGGAGTTGTGTGGAACACTTGTTTCTCAAAGGGGAACAGTTTGTGAAGTTGCCAGCCTTGGCCCACACAGAGGTTCAGAGGTACATACCTAGATGTCTTTCGGCGTACACTAGAAGAGTCACCGGGCGTAACCACGCAGGCAGGAGAAAATCCCTCCAGACTGAGAACTCCCTGGGAGGGGATGAGCAAGCTTGCAGGGCCTGCTTCTTGGCCTAAGCTGGGTTTCCCGGAGAAGGTCATACAGCCCTTGCGCCCTGGCAAGTGTAATAGGGATGAAGGGGACCTGCTTGGATAATGAAAATGAATGAAGGTGTGTGGAAGGGCTTGGTGGGGGAAGAGTTAACTCTCGTAGGTGAACATGATGCCAGCTTGTCAGGCTTGGACAGCACGGGGTTTCAGAGATTCATCCTTAAGCTCATTTCACTGGAAGCGTGGACAAACCCCGTGTGCGCGAAGCTGCAGTTTCTCGTTCTTCACGCACTGCGCAGGCAGTAGGGAAGGATTTCTGCCAGCAGACTTCCTGCGCAGAGTGGAGCAGGATTTCACCCGCAGTAGCACAATCACAAAGGGGTTCCACTGATAGGGTCCTGCCTCCCTTTACCCTTTTCCCACAATGGGGATAACGCCTCAAATGAGACCAACTGTAGTGCAAAAACTAAAGAAGATGTGCTGAAGGGAGTTGTGCGGAACACTTGTTTCTCAAAGCGGAAGCGTGAGTGAAGTCCCCAGCCTTGGCCCACAGAGGCTTTCAGATACATACTTAGGAGTGTTTCCATGTACACGGGAAAGGGCACCGTGCACAATTAGTGGTGCTTCGAACCCTCCTCAAGCGCGGAGGCAGGAGCAAAGCCCAGCAGACCGAGGACTCCCCGGGAGGAGTTGAGCAAGCTTTCACAGCCTGCTGCTTGGCTGAAGCATGGTTTCCCGGAGAAGGTGACACAGCCCTTGAGCTCCTGTGAGCACTATAGGGATGAAGGGGACCTGTTTGCATAATGAAAAGGAATGAAGGGTTGTGGAAGGGCTTGGTGGGGGTAAAGTGAACCCTCTTAGGTGAACAAGTTGCCAGCTTCTCAGCCTTGGACATCACAGGGTTTCAGGGATATATCCTTATGCTCATTTCATGAGAAGCGGGGACAAACACCGTCCGCTCCATGGTGCAGCTTCTGGTACTTCACTCACTGCGCAGGAAGGAGGGAAGGCTTTCTGATGGCAGACTTCCTGCGCGGAGTGGAGCAGGTTTTCACCTGCAGTAGCACCCTCATCAAAGGCGTTCCGCTGATAGAGTCCTGCCCCCCTTTACCCGTTCCCCGCCATGGGGATAACACCGCAAATGAGTCCGACTAGAGCCGAAACTAAAGAAGTTGTGCTGAAGGGAGTTGTGCGGAACACTTGTTTCTCAAAGAGGAAGTGTGTGTGAAGTCCCCAGCCGTGGCCCACACAGGGTTTCAAAGGTACCTATCTAGGTGTCTCTCTGTGAACACGGGAAGGGGTAGCGGGCGCAAGGTGTGGTGCTGCCCTCGATCGTCAACGGCGCAGGAAGGAGCAAATCACGGCAGACCGAGGACTCCCCGGGGGGAGTTGAGCAAGGTTGCACTGATGCTGCTTTCCTGAAGCAGGGATTCCCGGCGAAGGTCACACAGCCCTTGGGCACTGGAGAGCCCAATAGGGTTGAAGGGGACCAGCTTGAATAAGGAAAACGAATGAAGGGGTGCGGAAGGGCTTGGTGGGGGAAGAGTTAACTCTCTTAAGTGAACACTTAGCCAGCTTGTCAGCCTTGGACAGCACGGGGTTTCAGAGATACATCCTCTGCTCATTTCGAGGGAAGCGCGGAAAATCCCCGGGTGCACGAAGCTTCAGACTCTGTAACTTCAAACACTGCACAGGCAGGAGAGACGGCTTTCTGCAAGCTAACTTCCTGCGCAGAGTGGAGCGGATTTCACCAGCAGTAGCACGCTCTTCGCAGGGGTTCCCCAGATAGGGTCCTGCCTCCCCTTTCACCCCGTTCACCGTGATGGGGATAACGCCTCAAGTGAGTCCGACTGTAGAGAAAAACTAACGAAGAGGTGCTGAAGAGAGTTGTGGGGAACACTTGTTTCTCAAAGGGGAACCGTGTGTGAAGTCCCCAGCCTTGACCCACACAGGGTTTCAGAGATACATACTTGGTTGTCTTTCCGCAACCACTGGAATAGGCACCGCGCCCAACGTGGGGTGCTGCGCTCTCTCCTCCACCTCACAGACAAGGGCAAAGACCTTCAGACAGAACTCCCGGGGGGGGGGGGGTTGAGCAAGCTTTCACAGCCTGCTGCCCGCCCCATGCAGGGTTTCCCTGAGAAGGTCACACAGCCCTTGCACCCCGGCCAGCGCAGTAGGGATACAGGGGATTTGCTTGGAGAAAGAAAACGAATGAAGGGTTGCGCAAGGGCTTGGGCAGGGAAGAGTTAAGTCTCCTAGGTGAACAGGATGCCAGCTTCTCAGCCTTGGACAGCACAGGGTTTCAGAGAGACATCCTTCTGCTCATTTCCAGGGACGCGCAGAAAAAAACCCGTGTGCGCAAAGCTGCAGCTTCTGGTCCTTCACACACTGCGCAGGCAGGGGAGACGGCTTTCTGCAGGCACACTTCCTGCTCAGAGGGGAGCAGGATTTCACCAGGAGAAGCACGATCATCGCATGGTTTCCCCTGATAGGGTCCTGCCTCCCTTTTCCGCCGTTCACTGTGATGTGGATAACGCCTCAAGTGAGTCCGACTGTAGAGCAAAAACTAAAGAAAGGGTGCTGAAGGAGATGTTGGGAACACATTTTTCTCAAAGGGGAATGGTGTTTGAAGTCCCCAGCCTTGTCCCACACAGGGTTTCAGAGATACATACTTAGGTGTCTTTTGGCGAAACGGGAGGAGACACCGCGCGCAATGTGGGGTGCTGCGTACTCTCCTCTACCGCGCAGGCAGGAGCAAAGGCCCGCAGATTGAGAAATCCCTGGGCGGGGTTGAGCAAGCTTTCACAGCCTGATGACTGCGCTAAGCAGGGTTTCCCAGAAAAGGTCACACAGCCCTTGTGCCCAGGACAGCGCAATAGGGATGAAGGGGATCTCCTTGGATAACAAAAATGAAAGAAGGTGTGCAGAATGTGTTGGGCAGCGAAGAGTTAACTCTCCTAGGTGAACAGGATGCCAGCTTCTCAGCCTTGGACAACACGGGGTTTTAGAGATCCATCCTACTGCTCGTTTTCATGGAAGCGCGGAGAAACCCCGTGTGCACAAAGCTGCAGATTCTGGTCCTTCACACACTGCCCGGGCAGGGGAGACGGCTTTCTGCAGGCACAGTTCCTGCTCAGAGTGGAGCAGGATTTCACCAGGAGAAGCAGGATCATCACAGGGGTTCCCCTGATAGGGTCCTGCCTCCCTTTTCCCCATTCACCTTGATAGGGATAATGCCTCAAGTGAGTCCGAATGTAGAGCAAAAACTAAAGAAGAGGTGCTGAAGGGAGTTGTCGGGAACACTTGTTTCTCAAAGAGGAACCGTGTGTGTAATCCCCAGCCTGGCCCACCCAGGGGTTCAGAGGTACATACTTAGGTGTCTTTCTGCAACCACGGGAAGAAGCACTGCGCTCAACGTGGGGTGCTGCGCTCTCTCCTCCACCGCACAGACAGGAGCAAAGGCCTTCAGACAGAGAACTCCCTGGGTGGAGTTGAGCAAGCTTTCACAGCCTGCTGCCTGCCCAAAGCAGGATTTCCCTGAGAAGGTCACACAGCCCTTGTGACCAGGAGACCACAATAGGGATGAAGGGGATCTCCTTGGATAACGAACACGAAAGAAGAGGTGCAGAATGGGCTGTGCAGGGAAGAGTTAACTCTCCTAGGTGAACAGGATGCCAGCTTCTCAGCCTTGGACAGCACGCGGTTTCAGAGATACATCCTCTGCTCTTTTCGAGGGAAGCGCGGAAAATCCCCCTGTGCACGAAGCTTCAGACTCTGATACTTCACACACTGCGCAGGCAGGGGAGACGGCTTTCTGCAGGCTAACTGCCTGCGCAGAGTGGAGCAGGATATCACCAGCAGTAGCACGCTCTTCGCAGGGGTTCCCCAGATAGGGTCCTGCCTCCCCTTTCACCCCATTCACCGTGATGGGGATAACGCCTCAAATGAGTCCGACTTAGAGCAAAAACTGAAGAAGAGGTGCTGAAGGGAGTGGTGGGGAACACTTGTTTCTCAAAGGGGAACCTTCTTTGAAGTCCCCAGCCTATTCCCATACAGGGTTTCAGAGATACATAGTTAGGTGTCTTTCGGCGAACACGGGAAGAGGCATGGTGCGCAACGTGGGGTGCTGTGCTCTCTCCCCAACCGAGCACGCAAGAGCAAAGGCCGGCAGATAGAGAACTCCCTGGGCGGGGTTGAGCAAGCTTTCACAGCCTGCCGCCTACCCAATGCAGGGTTTCCCTGAGAAGGTCACACAGCCCTTGCGCCCCGGCGAGTGCAGTAGGGATGAAGGGGATTTGCTTGGAGAAAGAAAAGGAATGAAGGGTTGTGCAAGGGCTTGGGTAGGGAAGAGTTAAGTCTCCTAGGTGAACAGCATGCCAGCTTTTCAGCCTTGGACAGCACGGGGTTTCAGAGATACATCCTTCTGCTCATTTCCAGGGAAGCGCGGACATACCACTTGTGCGCAAAGCTGCAGCTTCTGGTCCTTCACACACTGCGCAGGGAAGGGAGACAGCTTTCTGCAGGCACAGTTCCTGCTCAGAGTGGAGCAGGATTTCTCCAGGAGATGCAGGATCATCACAGGGGTTCCCCTGATAGGGTCCTGCCTCCCTTTCCCCTGTTCACCTTGATAGGGATAATGCCTCAAGTGAGCCCGAATGTAGAGCAAATACTAAAGAATAGGGAATAGCTGCTGAAGGGAGTTGTGGGGAACACTTCTTTCTCACAGGTGAAATGTGTTTGGAGTCCCCAGCCTTATTCCACACAGGGTTTCAGAGGTACATACTTAGGGGTCTTTCAGCGAACACGGGAAGAAGCACCGCGCTCAACGTGGGGTGCTGCGCTCTCTCCTCCACCGCACAGACAGGAGCAAAGGCCTTCAGACAGAGAACTCCCTGGGTGGAGTTGAGCAAGCTTTCACAGCCTGCTGCCTGCCCAAAGCAGGATTTCCCTGAGAAGGTCACACAGCCCTTGTGACCAGGAGACCCCAATAGGGATGAAAGGGATCTCCTTGGATAACGAACACGAAAGAAGAGGTGCAGAATGGGCTGTGCAGGGAAGAGTTAACTCTCCTAGATGAACAGGATGCCAGCTTCTCAGCCTTGGACAGCACGGGGTTTCAGAGAGACATCCTTCTGCTCATTTCCAGGGACGCGCGGAAAAACCCCGTGTGCGTGAAGCTGCAGCTTCTGGTCCTTCACACACTGCGCAGGCAGGGGAGACGGCTTTCTGCAGGCACACTTCCTGCGCAGAGTGGAGCAGGATTTCACCAGGAGAAGCAGGATTATCACAGGGGTTCCCCTGATAGGGTCTGCCTCCCTTTCCCCCGTTCACTGTGATGGGGATAACGCCTCAAGTGAGTCCAAATGTAGAGCAAAAACTAAAGAAGAGGTGCTGAAGTGAGTGGTGGGGAACACTTGTTTCTCAAGGGGGAACAGTGTGTGAAATCCCCAGCCTGGCCCACACAGGGTTTCAGAGGTACATACTTAGGTGTCTTTCCGGGAACTGAGGAAGAGGCACCACACGCAACGTGGGTGCTTTGCTCTCTCCTCAACCACACAGATAGGAGCAAAGGCCTTCAAACAGAGAACTCCCTGGGCGGAGTTGAGCAAGCTTTCACAGCCTGCTGCCTGCCCAAAGCAGGGTTTCCCCGAGAAGGTCACACAGCCCTTGTGCCCCAGCGAGCGAGCGCAGTAGGGATAAGGCTATTTGCTTGGATAAAGAAAACGAATGAAGGGTTGCGCAAGGGCTTGGGCAGGGAAGAGTTAAGTCTCCTAGGTGAACAGGATGCCAGCTTCTCAGCCTTGGACAGCTTGGGTTTTCAGAGATACATCCTTCTGATCATTTCCAGGGAAGCGCTGCCAAACCCCGTGTGCGCAAAGCTGCAGCTTCTGTTCCTTCACACACTGCGCAGGCAGGGGAGACGGCTTTCTGCAGGCACAGTTCCTGCTCAGAGTGGAGCAGGATTTTACCAGGAGAAGCACGATCATCGCAGGGTTTCCCCTGATAGGGTCTGCCTCCCTTTTCCCGTTCACCGTGATGTGGGTAATGCCTCAAATGAGTCCGACTGTAGAGCAAAAACTAAAGAAAGGGTGCAGAAGGGAGTGGTGGGGAACCCTTGTTTCTCAAAGAGGAACCTTGTGTGATATCCCCAGCCTGGCCCACCCAGGGTTTCAGAGATACATACTTAGGTGTCTTTCGGGGAACATGGGAATAGGCACCTCGAGCAACATGCGGTACTGCGCTCTCTCCTCTTCCTCGCAGGCAGGAGCAAAGGCCGGCAGACAGAGAACTCCCAGGTCGGTCGGGGTGGAGCAAGCTTTCACAGCCTGATTATCTGCGCTAAGCAGGGTTTCCCAGAAAAGGTCACACAGCCCTTGTGCCCAGGACAGCGCAATAGGGATGAAGGGGATCTCCTTGGATAACGAAAACGAAAGAAGGGGTGCAGAATGTGTTGGGCAGGGAAGAGTTTACTCTACTAGGTGAACAGGATGCCAGCTTCTCAGCCTTGGACAACACGGGGTTTCAGAGATACATCCTTCTGCTCGTTTCCAGGGAAGCGCGGCCAAACCCCGTGTGCACAAAGCTGCAGCTTCTGGTCCTTCACACATTGCGCAGGCAGGGGAGAAGGCTTTCTGCAGGCAGACTTCCTCCGCAGAGTGGAGCAGGATTTCATCAGAAGTAACACTCTCATCAAAGGCGTTCCCCTGATAAGGTCCTACCTCGCTTTTCCCCCTTTCACCTTGATGGGTATAACGCCTCAATTGAGTCAGAAGGTAGAGCAAAAACTAAAGAAGAGGTGCTGAAGGGAGTGGTGGGGAGCACTTGTTTCTCAAAGGGGAACCGTGTGTGAAATCCCCAGCCTAGCCCACCCAGGGTTTCAGAGGTACATACTTAGGTGTCTTTCCGGGAACTCGGGAAGAGGCACCACGCGCAAAGTGGGTGCTGCGCTCTCTCCTCCACCTCACAGACAGGAGCAAAGGCCTTCAGACAGAGAACTCCCTGGGCGGAGCTGAGCAAGCTTTCACAGCCTGCTGCCTGCCCAAAGCAGGGTTTCCCTGAGAAGGTCACACAGCCCTTGTGCCCAGGATAACTCAATAGGGATGAAGGGGATCTCCATGGAAACGAAAACGAAAGAAGAGGTGTAGAATGGGCTGTGCAGGGAAGAGTTAACTCTCCTAGGTGAAGAGGATGCCAGCCTCTCAGCCTTGGACAGCACGCGGTTTCAGAGATACATCTTTTTGCTCATTTCCAGGGAAGCGTGGACAAACTCCATGTGCGCAAAGCTGCAGCTTCTGGTCCTTCACACACAGCGCAGGCAGGGGAGACGGCTTTCTGCAGGCACAGTTCCTGCTCAGAGTGGAGCAGGAGTTCACCAGGAGAAGCAGGATCATCACAGGGGTTCCCCTGATAGGGTCCTGCCTCCCTTTCTCCCATTCACCTTGATAGGGATAACGCCTCAAGTGAGTCCGAATGTAGAGCAAATACTAAAGAAGAGGTGCTGAAGGGAGTTGTGCGGAACACTTGTTTCTCAAAGAGGAACCGTATGTGAAATCCCCAGCCTGGCCCACCCAGGGTTTCAGAGGTACATACTTAGGTGTCTTTCGGGAACTCGGGAAGAGGCACCACGGGCAACGTGGGTGCTTTGTTCTCTCCTCAACCACACAGATAGGAGCAAAGGCCTTCAGACAGAGAACTCCCTGGGCGGAGTTGAGCAAGCTTTCACAGCCTGTTGATTGGCCAAAGCAGGTTTTCCCGGAGAAGGTCACACAGCCCTTTTGCCCCAGCGAGTGCAACAGGAATGAAGGGGATCTGCTTGTTTAATGAAAAAGAAAGAAGGGGTGCGGAATGGGTTGGGTAGGGAAGATTTAACTCTCCTAGGTGAACACGTTGCCAGCTGGTCAGTCTTGTACAGCACGGGGTTTCAGAGATACATCCTTATGCTCATTTCGCTAGAATCGGGGTCAAACACAGTGTGTTCCATGGTGCAGCTTCTGGTACCTCACTCACTGTGCAGACAGGAGGGAAGGATTTCTGTCGGCAGAATTCCTGCCTAGAGTGGACCAGGATGTCACCACACTAGCAAGCCCATCAAAGGGGTTATACTGATAGGTTCCTGCCTCCCGTTTCCCGTTCCCATGATGGGGATAATGCCTCAAGTAATTCCAACTGTAGAGCCAAAATTTAAGAAGATGTGCTGAAGGGAGTTGTGTGGAACACTTGTTTTTCAAAGCAGAACCGTGTGTGAAGACCCTAGCCTTGGCCCACACAGGGATTCAGAGGTAAATACTTAGGTGTCTTTCCAGGTACACAGGAGGTATCTATGAAACCTCCTGCTGTCTAAGGCTGAGAAGCTGACATCCTGTTCAGCTACGAGAGTTAACTCTTCCCTCTCCAACCCACTCCGCACCCCTTCTTTCATTTTCCTTAAACAAGCAGATCCCCTTCACCCCTGTTGCATTTCCTGGGGCGCAAGGGCTTCGTGACCTGCTCAGGGAAACCCTGCCTTGGCCAAGCAGCAGGCTGTGAAACTTGCTCAACCCCACCCTGCCAGTTCTGTATCTGCTGGCCTTTGCTCTTGCCTGCGCAGTTGAGGAGAGAGCGCAGCACCCCACTTTGCGCCTGGTGCCTCTTCACGTGGTCTTAGAAAGACACCTAAGTACGTACCTCTGAAATCCTGTGTGGGCCAAGGCTGGGGACTTCACACACGGTTCCCCTTTGAGAAACAAGTGTTCCCCACAACTCCCTTCAGCACCTCTTCTTTACTTTTTGCTCTAAGTCGGACTCACTTGAGGCGTTATCCCCATCACGGTGAACGGGGTGAAAGGGGAGGCAGGACCCTATCTGGGGAACCCCTGCGATGAGCGTGCTCCTTCTGGTGAAATCCTGCTTCACTCTGCAGAGGAGGTCTGCTGGCAGAAAGCATTCTCTCCTACCTGCACAGTGCGTGAAGTATGAGAAGCTGCAGCTTCCCGTACATGAGGTTTGTCCCTTCTTCCAGCGAATTGAGCATAAGGGTGTATCTCTGAAACCCCGTGCTGTCCAATATAGAGAAGCTGGCATCCTGTTCACCTAGGAGAGTTATCTCTTCCAATACCAAGCCCTTCCACACACCTTCATTCATTTTCATTATCCAAGCAGGTCCCCTTCATCCCTATTATGCTCTCCGGGAAGCAATGGGTGTCTGACCTTCTCAGGGAAACCCTGCTTCGGCCAAGCAGCAGGCTGTGAAAGCTTGCTCAACACTGCCCGGGGAGTTCTCGGTCTGCTGGGTTTGCTCCTGCCTGCACGTTTGAGGAGAGAGCGCAGCACCCCACGTTGCGCCCAGTACCTCTTCTCGGGTATGTGGAAAGACACCTAAGTATGTACCTCTGAAACCCTGTGTGGGACAAGGCTGGGGATTTCACACATGGTTCCCCTTTGAGAAACAAGTTTTCCGCATAACTCCCTTCAGCATATCTTCTTTAGTTTTTGCTCTACAGTCAGACTCACTTGAAGAGTTATCCCCATCGCTTTGAACCAGGAAAAGGGAGGCCGGACCCTATGAGGGGAACCCCTATGATGAGCGTGCCACTGCTAGTGAAAACCCACTCCACACTGCGCAGGAAGTCTGCTGGAAGAAAGCCTTCCCTTCTGCCTGCGCAGTGCTTGATTACGAGAAACTGCAGCTTCACCCACAGGGATTGTCCCTGCTTCCGGCGAAAACAGCAAAACAGCATAAGGATGTATCTCTGAAACCCCGTGCTGTCCAAGGCTGACAAGCTGGCATCATGTTCACCTTTGAGAGTTAACTCTTCCCCCACCAAGCCCTACCGTACACCTTCATTCGTTTTGATTATCCAAGCAGGTCCCCTTCATCCCTTTTATGCTCGCCGGAGCTCAAGGGATGTGTGACCTTCTCCGGGAAACCCTGCTTAGGCCAAGCAGCAGGCCCTGCAAGCTTGCTCCCCCCCCCCCGCCCGTGGAGTTCAAATCTGCCAGGCTTTGCTCCTTCTTGTGCGGTTGTGGAGAGAGCGCAGCACCCCTCGTTGTTCCCGGTGACTCTACTCGTGTATGCTGAAAGACAAATAAGTAGGTACCTCTAAAGCCCTGTGTGGGCCAAGGCTGGCGACTTCACACACTGTTCCCCTTTGTGAAACAAGTGTTCTGCACAAATCCCTTCAGCACATCTTCTTTAGTGTTTGCTCTACAGTCGGACTCACATGAAGCCGTTATCCCCATCACGGTGAACTGGGAAAAGGGAGGCGTAAACCTATCTGGGGAACCCCTGCTATGAGCGTACCACAGCTGGTGAAATCCGGCTCCTCTCTGCGCAGGAAGTCTGCTGGCAGAAAGCCTTCTCACCTGCCTGTGTAGTGCGTGAAGTACAAGAACCTGCAGCTTCGCGCACAAGAGGTTTGTCCCCGCTTCCGGGGAAAAGAGCGTAAGGATGTATATCTGAAACCCCATGCTGTCCAAGGCTTACAAGCTGGCATCGTGTACACGAAGAAGAAATAACTCTTAACCCAACAAGCCCTTCTGCACACTTTCATTCGTTTTCATTTTCGAAGCAGGTCCCCTTCATCCCTATTGCGCTCGCTGGGGCGAAAGGGATGTGTGACCGTCTTTGGGGAAACCCTGCTTAGGACAAGCAGAAGGCCCTGCAAGCTGGCTCATCCCCGCCCGGGGTGCTCTCCATCTGCGGGGCTTTGCTCCTGCCTGGATGGTTGAGGAGAGACCTCAGCATCCCACGTTGCGCCCGGTGCCTCTTCCCGTGTACGTGGAAAGAAACATACGTATGTACCTCTGAAACCCTGTGTGTGCCAAGGCTGGAGACTTCACACATGGTTCCACTTTGAGAAACAAGTGTTCCATACAACTCCCTTCAGCACACCTTCTTTAGTTTTTGCTCTACACTCCGACTCACTTGAAGCATTATCTCCATTGTGGTGAACAGGGAAAAGGGAGGACGAACCTTATCTGGGGAACTCCTGCGATGAGCGTGCCACTGCTGGTGAAATCCTGCTCCACTCTGTGCAGGAAGTCTGCCAGAAGAAATCCTTCCCTGTTGCCTGCGCAGTGCGTGAAGTATGAGAACATGCAGCTTTGCGCAAAAAGGGTTTGTCCCCGCTTCCAGCGAAATGAGCATAAGGATGTACCTTGAAACCCCGTGCTGTCCAAGGCTGACAACCTGGCATCGTGTTCACATAGGAGAGTTAACTCTTCCCCCACCAAGCCTTTCCGCACACCTTCATTCGTGGTCATTATCCGAGCAGGTCCTCTTGACCCCTATTACACTCGACAGGGTTCAAGGGCTGTGTGACCTTCACCGGGAAACCCTGCATCGGCCAAGCAGCACTCCCTGCCAGCTTGCTCATCTCTGCCCGGGGAGTTCACAGTCTGCCGGCCTTTGCTCCTGCCTGTGCGGTTGAGGACAGAGCGCAGCACCGCACATTGCACCCGGTGGCTCTTCCCGTGTACAGGGAAAGACACCTAAATATGTGTCTCTGAAACCCTGTGAGGGCCAAGGCTGGCGACTTCACACACGGATCCCGTTTGTGAAACAAGTGTTCCGCACAACTCCCTTCAGCACATCGTCTTAATTTCTACTTTACATTCCGACTCACTTGAGGCGTTATCCCCATCGAGGTTTACAGGGAAAAGGAAGGCCCGATCCTCTCAGGGGAACTCCTTTGCTGATCGTGCCACTGCTGGTGAAATCCTGCTCCACTCTCTGCGGGAAGTGTGCCGGCAGAAAGCCTTCTCTCCTGCATGCGCAGTGCGTGGAGTGCGAAAAGCTGCAGTTTCGCGCACACTGGGTTCATCCCCGCTTTCGGCAAAATGTATCTCTGAAACCCTGGGCTTTCTGAGGCTGACAACCTGGCATCGTGTTCACTTACGAGAGTTAACTCTTCCCCCACCAAGTCCTTCCGCAAACCTTCATTCATTTTCATTATCCAAGCAGGTCCCCTTCATCGCTATTACACTTGACGGGGCACAAGGGCTGTGGGACCTTCTCTGGGAAACCCTGTGTCGGTCAAGTAGCCGGCCATGGAAGCTTGCTCATCTCCGCCCAGGGAGTTCACAGTCTGCCGGCCTTTGCTCCTGCCATGGCGGTTGAGGATAGGGCACAACACCCCACATTGCACCCGGTGGCTCTTCCCGTGTACGGGGAAAGACACCTAAGTATGTATCTCTGATACCCTGCGTGGGCCAAGGCTGGTGACTTCACACAGGGTTCCCCTATAGAAACAATTGTTCCACACAACTCCCTTCAGCACATCTTCTTTAGTTTTTGCTTTACAGTCGGACTCACTTGAGGCGTTATCCCCATTGAGGTGAACGGGGGAAAAGGGAGGCCAGACCCTCTCAGGGGAACCCCTTTGCTGAGCGTGCCACTGCTGGTGAAATCCTGCTCCACTCTGCGCAGGAAGTCTGCCAGCAGAAAGCCTTCTCTCCTGCATGTGCAGTGAGTGAGGTCCCAGAAGATGCACCTTCATGCACACTGGGTTTGTCCCCGCTGTCCATGAA
The DNA here is from genome assembly GCA_007922755.1 of Pedetes capensis. Taxonomy (NCBI): domain Eukaryota; kingdom Metazoa; phylum Chordata; class Mammalia; order Rodentia; family Pedetidae; genus Pedetes; species Pedetes capensis. The sequence continues at coordinate 26,103 of VMDO01013742.1, read as the reverse complement.
ATGAGCATAAGGATGAATCTCTGAAACCCCGTGCTGTCCAAGGCGGACAACCTGGCATCATGTTAACCTAGGAGAGTTAACTCTTCCCCACCAAGCCCTTCCACACACCTTCATTCGTTTTCATTTATCCAAGCAGGGCCCCTTCATTCCTACTACACTCGACAGGGAGCAAGGTCTGTTTGACCTTCTCCTGGAAACCCTGCGCCACTCAAGCAGCAGGTCATGCAAACTTGCTCATCTCCGCCTGGGGAGTTCGCTGTCTGCTGGCCTTTGCTCCTTCCTGCACGGTTGAGGAGAGAGCGCAGCACCCCTCGTTGGGCCCGGTGGCTCATCCCGTGTAAGTGTAAAGACACCTAAGTATGTATCTCTGATACCCCGTGTGGGCCAAGTCTGGCGACTTCACACACGGTTCCCCTTTGAGAAACAAGTGTTACGCACAACTCCCTTCAGCACATCTTCTTTAGTTTTTCCTTTACTGTCGGACTCCCTTGAGGCATTATCCCCATTGAGGTGAATGGGGAAAAGGGAGGCCAGACCCTATCAGTGAACCCCTGTGATGAGCGTGCCACTGTTGGTGAAATCCTGCTCCACTCTGCACAGGAAGTCTTCTGGCTGAAAGCCTTCTCTCCTGTATGAGCAGTGCATGAAGTACGAGAACTTTCAGCTTTGTGCAGAATGGCTGTTCCCATGTTAGGGGATATAAGCATAAGTTTGTATCTCTGAAACCCCGTGTTGCTCTAGGCTGGCAACGTGAAATAGTGTTCATCTAGGAGAGTTAACTCTTCCCCATAAAGCCCTTCCACACATCTCCATTAGTTTTCATTATTCAAGGAGATCACCTTTTCCCTTTTACACTCAATAGGGAGAAAGTGCTTTGTTACCTTCTCTGGGATACCCTGCGTTGACCAAGCATCACATCCTGAAAACGTGTTCACCTCAGCCCAGGGAGTTCTCAGTCTTCCAGCCTTTGCTCCTGCCTGCCCAGTTGAGGATATAGCGTGGCACTCCACTTTGCCCACAATGGCTTTTTGCATGTTAGGTGAAAGAAACATAAGTGTGTATCTCTGAAACTGTGTGTTGGCCAAGGCTGGCAAGTTCACACAATGTTCCCCTTTGAGAAACAAGTGTTCCTCATAACTCCCTTCAACTCATCTTTAGTTTTTGTTTTACATTCAGATTCACTTTAGGCTTTATTCCTATTAAACTGAATGGGGAAAAGTTTTGTCAGACACTATCAGTGAATCCCGATGATTAGCATGCCAATGCCTTTGAAATCCCATTCCACTCTGCACCGGAAGTCTTCAGGCCAAATGCCTTCTCTCCTGCCTGTGCAGTGCATGAAGTACAACAGCATTCAACACTGTGCACAATTGCTTTTCCCGTGTTAGGTGAAAAAGCATAAGTATGTGTCTCTCTATCCCCTTGTTTTCTATGGCTGGCATGTTGAAATAGTTTTCATCTATGAGAGTCAACTCTTACCCATAAACCCCTTCCACACACCTTCATTAGTTTTCATTATACAAGCAGATCACATTTACCCATATTACACTGAATATGGCCAAAATATATTTGACCTTATCCTGAAGACCCTGTGTTCACCAAACATAGGGTTGTGAAAACCTGTTCATCTCAGCCCAGGGAGTTCTCAGTCTTGATTGCAGTCAATTACAGGCAGGTACCAGGGCCTGACTTGGCTTGGGCTGGGCCATGTCAGGAGTGTTCCAGGGCCCGCTGGATTTTGTGTGATGGCCATGGCAGCTGTGTGCCAGGTCCCATGGCATTTTGGGTCAAGTGTGATGGCTGTCGGGTACCCACCTGGCTCAGGGGCACGGGCCTTGGCAAACATGTGCCTGGGCCGCCAGGGTTTGGTTTGTGGGCCATGGCAGGTGGGTTCCCTGGCCACCCAGCATTTGGGGCACTGTCCATGGCAGATGTGTGCCCAGGATAGATGGGGTTTGGGCATGAGCCATCACAGGCGGGTGTCTCAGGTAGTCAGGTTTTGGGGACCTGGCCATGGTAGGTGGGTGCCTGGGGTAGCCAGGGTTTTAGGCACAGTCCATGGCAGGTGTGTGCCAGAGCCAGCCTGGGTTCAGGGCTCGGGCCATGGCAGGTGAATATCAGGGCCTGCTATGATTTGGGGCACAGGCCATGGCAGGCAGGTGGCAGGCTCTGCCATGGTTGGAGCCGAGAGCCATGGCAGGCAGATTCTAGGGCCTGCAGGGTTTTTGGGTGAGGGCCATGCAGGACGGTGCATAAGCTGGCTAGTGTTTGGGATGAGGGCCATGCCAGGCCGTTGCCAGGGCCAGCTGATGTTTGGGTCATGGGGCATGGCAGGCCAGTGCCAGGGCCGGCCAGTTTATGGGGGTCCAGCCATGGCAGGCAGGTTCCAGGGACAGAAAGGGTGTGGGGTGCAGAAAATGGCAGGCAGATGCCCAACCCAGGCAGTGTTTGGGCCATGGGCTATGGCAGGTGGGTGCTAGGGTCCGCTGGGGTTTGTGGCGAGGGCCCTGGCAAGCTGGTACCAGAGCACATGGGTTTGGGGCGAGGCCTATGGTAGGCGGGTTCCGGGCCCACCAGGGTTTGTGGCGAGGGCCATGGGTGCCTGGTGCCAGGGCCATCCGGGATTTGGGCAAGGGACATGGCAGGCAGGTTCCTGGGCTGGCTAGGTTTGGGGAGTGGTGCAAGGCATGGGGGTGCCTGTGACGGCCAGGATTTGGGGTGCAGACCATGGCAGCAGGGTGCCCAGGCCGAAGAGTGTTTGCAGTGTGGGACATGGTAGGCAGGTGCCAGGGCCAGCCAGGATTTGGGGTGTGGGCCATGGTAGGCGGGTGCCTGTGCCAGCCAGTGTTCGGGGTGTGGGCCATGATAGGCCAGTGCCTGGGCCGGCCATATTTCAGGCTAGGGCCATGGCAGGCTGGTGCCTGGGCCAACCAGGGTTTGGAGTGAGGGCCATGGCAGCCAGATGCCTGGACCAGCCAGTGTTTGGGGCACAGGCCATGGTAGATTGGTGCAAAGTCCCGTGGAGTTTTGGGGCAAGGGCCATAGCAGGCGGGGCTTTGGGATTTGGGGTGAGGACACGGTAGGCAGGTGGCAGGGCCCACAGGTGTTTGCAGTGAGAACCTTTGCAGGTGGGTGCCAGGGCCCTCCAGGGTTTGGGGCGAGGGCCATGACAGGTGGGTGCCAGTGCCTGCCATGCTTTGGGGCAAGAGCCATGGCAGGATGATGCCCGGGTGAGCTGGGTTTTGGGGTGCAGGCCATGGCAGGTGAGTGCCAGACCCTGCCGGGGTTTGGGCTGAGGGCCATGGCAGGCAGTTGCCAGGGCCTGCCAGGGTTTGGAGTCTGGGTCATGGAAGGCGGGTGCCAGGGCCTGCCGGGTTTGGGGTGAGGGCCATGGCAGGGGGTGCCAGGGCCAGGCAGGGTTTGGGGCGAGGGCCTAGGCAGGCAGGAGACCAGGCCAGCCAGGCTTTGGGTTTGGGCCATGGCAGGCGGGTGCTTGGACCAGTCAGTTTGGGGCACTGGCATTGGCAGTTGGGTGCCCGGGCCAACCAGGGTTTGGGTCACGGCAATGGCAGGCAAGTGCCAGGGCAATCCATGATTGGGGGCTCGGGCCATGGCAGGCAGGTGCCAGGGCTGGCAAGGGTTTGGGGTGTGGGCCATGGTAGGAGGGTTCCAGGGCTAGCTGGAGTTTGGGGCATGGGCCATGGCAGGCATGTGCCAGTACCAGTGCCAGCTGGGGTTTGGGGCATGGGCCATGGCAGGGTTTGGGGGCTCGGGCTACGGGTGGGTATGGGCCCAGGGAGCATGGGCTGGGTTTGGGGGGCTAGGCTACCTGTGGGGCGGTGCCCAGGGAACCTGGGTAAGTTTCGGGGGCCCCAGCCATGGCTGGGAAGGGGCCTGGCAACCCTGGGAAGGCTTCGGGGTTCCAGGCCCTGTGGGGCATGGCCCAGAGACCCAAGGTTGGGTTCAGTAGGCCAGGCCAAGGGAGGTGGGGGCCTGGGGACCCCAGCCAGGGTTCAGAGGGCCAGGAAATATGTGGACAGGGTACCAGGGAGCCCAGCCTGGGTTCGCGTGGCTGGGCCATGGGTGGGTGGTGCCCCAGGGAACTTGGGCTGGGTTTGGGGGGATGGTCCACAGGTGCGCAGGGGCCCGGGGGCCACATGCCGGGTTATGGGGGCCAGAGCATGAATGGGTGGGGCTCTGGGACCCTGGGTAGGGTTTGGGGGGATGGGCCATCAAGGGGCAGGGGCCTGGGAAGCCCAGGCAGGGTACGGGGGGACCATGAGGGGGTGGGCACGCAGGGACCCCAGCCAGGGTTCGGGGGGCTGGACCACAGGGAGAGGGAAGCCTGGAGTCCCTGGGCAGGGTTTTTGGGACCAGGCCACAGGTGGGCAGGGGGCCGGGCACTCAGAGCTGGGTTTGGTGGACTGGGCCACAGGTGGGCAATGACCTGGGGTTGACGGGCTGGGTTTGGTGTACTGGGCCAAGGGTGGGTCAGGACCCAGGGACCCTGGCCGGGGTTTGGGAGCCTGAGCCATGGTGAGCCTTAGCAAGGGGTGCCCGGCCAGTGTTTGTGGGCAGGGCCATGGTGGGCAGGGGCCCTGGGACTCCAGCCAGGTTTGGGGGGCGGGGCCATGGTGGGCAGGGGCCTAGGGACTTCTGCCAGGGTTTGTGGTCAGGGCGATGGTGGGTGGGGACCCAGGCATCCTGGCCATGGTTTCAGGGGCACGGCCCTCATGAGATGGGGCCTGGGGACACTGGCCAGGGATTAGGGGGCCCGGACATGGGTGGGCGGAGGCCCAGGGACCCAGCCCATGGTTCAGGGGGCTGGGCCATGGGGGAGTGGGGGCCTGGGGACCCCAGCAAGGGTTTGGGATGCCAGGTCATGTTGGGTGGGGCCTGGGGACTGTGGGTAGGATTTGTGGTTCCAGGCCATGGGTGGGCAGTTGTATGTGGACCCTGGGCAGGGATCCGTGTGCAGGGCCACGGGTGGGCAGGGGGCCCAGGGGCCCCGGACAGGATTTGGGGGTCCAGGCCACGGGAGGGTGGGGGCCCAGGGATGCCAGGCAGTGTTTGGGCGGTCCAGGAAATGGGTGGGAGGGGCCCCAGAGACCCTGGGCAGTGTTCTAGGGACCAGGACATGGGTGAGTGGGGGCCCAGGGACCTCAGGCAGGGTTTTGGTGTCCGGGCCAAGGGTGGATGGGGCACCGGTGACCCCAGGCAGGTTTTGGGTGGCAGGCCATCGGGGGGTGGGGGCTCAGGGACCCCAGGCAGGGTTTAGAAGGTTGGGCCACAGGTGAGCAAAGGACCAGGGAACCCAGGTCAGGTTCTGGGTCCTGGGCCATGGGTGGTTGGGGGCCCAGGGACCCAGGGCAACTTTTGGGGGGCCAGGCCACGGGTGGGCAGGGGCCTGGGTCCCAGGGCTGGTTTTGGGTGGTCAGGCCACAGGTGGGGGGCAGGGGACTGGGTATTGTCACAAGGATCAATGGGAAGGGCCACAGGTGGGCGGGGGCCCTGGGAGCCTAGCCCGGGTTCAGAGTGCTGGGCCATGGGAGGGCAGGGCCCTGGGGGGTCCAGCCTGGGTTTGGGGGGCCAGGCCACATGTAGGTGGGGCCTGGGGGACCTGAGCCAGATTCAGGGGGCCAGGCCATTGTTGGGGGAGCCTGAGGACCACGGGCCTGGTTCGGAGGGCCAGGCCAAGGTTGGGCAGTGGCCTGGAGACCTCAGGTCATGTTCAGGGTGCCAGGCCATGGATGGGCTTTGGCTTGGGGACCAAGGGCTGGGTTCAGGGGGCTGGGCCATGGGGGGTCAGGGGCCTGGGGACCACATCCAGGGTTCAGTGTCCTCGGCCATGGGGGGTCAGGCGGCAGGTAACCACCAGCTGGGTTCAGGGGCCCAGGCCATAGGTGGACAGGTCCCAGGCCATTTTAGGTGGGCTGGGCCACTGGTGAGCAGGAGCCTGTGGACCCTGGGGAGGCTTTGGGGGTCCGGCCACAGGTGGGTGGGAGTCCCAGTACCCCGGGTGGGTTCAGGTACCCAGACCATGGGTTGCTGGGGACCCGTAGACACCAGGCAGGGATTGGGGAGCTAGGCCACAGGTAGGTGGGGACAGGGGACCCTGACCAAGATTTGGGAGTAGGTTCACAGGTGGGTGGGGGTCCAGGGACCCCTGCCAGGATTTGGGGGGCCAGGCCATGGTTTTGGGGGGCCCAGGGAAGCCATCCAGGGTTTGGGGTGCCTGGGTCACTGTGGGTGATGTCTCAGGGACCCCAGCCAGGTTTGGGGAGCCTGGGCCATGGAGAGTGGTGTCTAGGCAAACCCAGCCACTGTTCTGAGGTCCTGGGCAACTGAAGGTGGGGAGCCAGGGACCCCAGCCAGGGTTTGGGGGACTGGGCCATGGTGGGTGGGAGCCCAGGGATCCTGGGCTGGGTTCGTGGGGCTGGCCACAGTAGGCTGGGGTCCGGAACCCTGGGCCCATATTTGTGTGGCCAGCCCCAGTAGGCAGGATCCCCAAACCCTGGGCCTTTGTTTGGGGAGCCTGGCCTCAGTAGGTGGGGGCAGGGGCCAGCCAGGGCTGAGGGGGCCAGCCTCGGTAGACGGGGACCCGGTACAGCCAGGGATCAAGGTGCAGGCCCATGGGGGCCTGGGGCAACGGGTGTTTGGGGGGCCATCCCCAGTGGGCCACGGTAGGAGGAACTTGGGCCACCAGGCCTTCATTTGGGGGGCCAGCCATGGTAGGCGGGGGCCCAGGCTGGCCCAGGTTTGGGGGGCCAGCCCCAGTAGGAAGGGGCCTGGGCCAGCTGGGGTTCAGTGTGTCAGCCCCAGTAGCCAGGGGTCCAGGCCAGCAGGGGTTCAGGGGGCCCAGCCCCAGTAGGCAGGGGCCCTGGTCCCCGGGCCCAGATTCAGGGGGCCAGACCCTTTAGGCAGGGGCCTGGACCCATGAGCCTGTGTTTGGGGGGCTGGTGCCGGTAGGCAGGGACCCTGGCCAGCCTGGGTTTGTAGGGCTGGCCCTGGTAGGTGGAAGCCTGGGCCAGCCTGGGATCGGAGGGTCTGCCCTGTAGGATGGGGTTCGGTGGTGGTCCCTGGTAGGAGGGGGCCTGGGCCAGCTGTGGTTCGGGGAGCCAGCCTCAGTAGGCAGGAGCCCAAGCCAGCTGAGGTCTGGGGTCTGGCCTTGGTAGACAGGGGCCTGGACCCCCAGGCCCAGTTTCAACAGGCAGGTGCTGGTAGGAGGGGTCCAGGGCTCCTGGGCCCAGTTTCTGGGGCTTGGCCATGTTAGGTGGGGGTCCAGGTCTCTGGGACTGGGTTCAGTAAGCTGGCTCCTGTAGGTGGGGGCCCAGGCGCTGGGACCCACATTCAGGGGGCTGGCCTTGGTAGGCAAGACCTGGGCCCCTAAGCCAGGGTTTGGGGGGCTGGCCCCGATAGGTGGAGGCCCATGCTGGCCTGGATTCTGGGGGCTGGCCCTGGTAGACAGGGGCACAGGCCACCCTGGGTTAAGGGGAAGACACCGTAGGAGGTGGCTCCAGCCATCCCATGTTCGGGGGGCTGGCCCCAGTATGTGGGGGCCCAGGCCAGCTATGGTTCGGGTGGCGAGCCCCTGTAGGTAGGGGCCAGGGTCCCCAGGCAAGGGTTCAAGTGGCTGGACTCGGTTGGCGGGGCCCAGGCCCCCGGGCCTGTGTTTGGGGATCAACCTTGTTAGGCATGGGCCCAGGCCAGCCCGAGTTTGAGAGGCCAGCCCCAGTAGGCAGGGGCCTGGCCAGCCAGGGCTCGGGATGCGGTCTCTGGTAGGCAGGGGCCTGAGGACACCCAGGGTTGGGGATGGTGGCCCTGTTAAGTGAGTGCCCCAGCCAGCCAGGGTTCAGGGTTCCAGCCCTTGTAGGTGACAGCCCGGGTCAGTCTGGGTTTGGGGTGCCGGCCCTGGTATGCAGGGTATGGGCTAGCCAGGGTTCGGGGTGCCAGCCATGGTAGGCTGGTGTGGGGTTAGGGCCATGGCAGGCAGGTGCCTGGGCTGGTCCAGGTTGCAGGTGAGGGCCATGACAGGTGGGGGCCTGGGGCAGCCCATGTTCAGGGTGTCTGGGCCAGCCCAAGTTCGGGGTGTGGGCCACGGTATGTAGGTGCTTGGGCCAGCCCAGATTTGGGGTGTGGGCCATGGTAGGTGGGTGCCCAGGCCAGCCTGGGTTCTGGGTGCATGCCACGGTTCACAGGTGCCCAGGATGGCCTGGGTCCAAGGTGTGGGCCATGGTAGGTGGGTGCTGGGGCAAACCTGGGCCAGGGGGCCAACCCCGGTATGCATGGGCCTGTGGTGGACCAGGTTCAGGGAGCCGTCCCTGGTAGGAAGGTGCCCAGGCCAGCTGGGTTTTGGGGGACCAGCCCCAGTAGTTGGATTGCTGGTCTAGCTGGGGTTCAGGAAGCCAGCCCCAGTAGGCAGGGGCCAGGGACAGCTGGGGTCCTGGGGACTGGCCCTTGTAGGTGGGTGCCTGGCCAGCCAGGATTAGGAGGGCAAGCCCCCGTAGGCAGGGGCCTGGGCCAGCCAGGATTTGGTGTACCAGCCCAAGTAGGTGGGGGCCCAGGCCAGCCGGGTTTTGGGGTGCTGGCCCCAGTAGGCAGGGGTCCGTGCCAGCCCAGGTTCAGGAGGCCAGCCCTGGTAGGTGGGGGTGCTGGATGCCCCAAATTCAGGGGGACGGCCCCAGTAAGTGGGGGTTTGGGCCAGCCAGGATTCAGGAGGCTGGCCCTGGTAAGTGGGAACCCAGGCCAGCTATGGTTCAGGGTGCAGGCCCTGGTAGGAGGAGGCCTGGGCCAGCTGGGGTTTGGGGTGCTGGACCTGATAGATGGGGACTATCACCAGCTGGTGCTCATGGTGCTGGCACCAGTAGGCAGGGGCCTGTGCCTGCTGGAGTTCAGCATGCTGGCCTCTGTGGCTGGGGCCCTGTCCAGCCATGGTTCAGGGTGCCAACCCCAGTAGGCAGGGACCTGGGCCAGCTGGGGTTCTGGTGGTAGCTCCAGTAGGCAGGCTCCCAGGCCAGCCAGGGTCAGGGGGCTGGCCCTAGTACGGGGGGCCCAGACCAGCAGGGGTTTGGGGGGCCAGACCCTGTAGGTGGGGGTGTGGGCCCCCAGGGCCCAGATTCAGTGAGCCAGACCCAGTAGGCAGGGTCCCAGGCCCCTGGATCCGGTTTCAGGGGCCAGCCCCGGTAGGCATGGGCCTGGGCCAGGCTGGGTTCGAGGGGCAGGACCCAGTAGGTGGGGGCCCAGGCCAGCCAGGATTTGGGCTGAGAGCCCTGGTAGGCTGGGGCCCAGGCAAGCCAGGGTTCAGGATGCGGGCCCTGATAGGCAGGGGCCCAGGCCAGCCAGGGTTTGGGGTGCCATCCCTGTTAGGCAAGTGCCCAGGCCAGCCAGGATTCAGTGCCAGCCTTGGTAGGTGAGGACCTGGGCCAGCCAGTGTTTGGGGTGCCAGCCCTGGTATGTGGGGTGTGGGCCATGGCAAGTGGGTGCCCTGGCCAGCATGGGTTGGGGGTGCTGGATCACAGCATGTGGGGCTTGGGCTGGCCTGGGTTCAGGGTGAGGGCCATGGTACATGGGTGCCTGGACCAGCCCAGGTTAAAGGTGTGGGACACGGTAGGCAGGTGCCAGGGCCAACCATGGTTTGGAGTGTGAGCCATGGTATGCAGGTGCCCAGGCCAGCCCGGGTTTGGTGTACAGGCCACAGTAGGTGGGTGCCTGGGCCAGCAGGGGTTCCAGGTGTGGGCCACGGAAGGTGTGTGCCCTGACCACCCCAAGTTCCAGGTGCAGGCCACAGTAGGCGGGTGCCCAGGCCAGCCTGGGTTCAGGGTTCATGCCATAGTACATGGGTGGCCAGGGCCAACACGGGTTTGGGGGCTGACCCCAGTATGTGTGGGCCTGTGCTGGACCAGGTTTGGGGGGCCATCCCCAGTAGGCAAGTGCCCGGGGCCAGCCTGGGTTTGAGGGGCCAGCCCCGGTAGTTGGGTTCCTGGTCCAGCCAGGGTTTGGGGGGCCAGCCACAGTAGGCAGGGGCCCAGGCCTTCTGGGGTCCTGGGGGCTGGCCCCAGTAGGGGGGTGCCCAGCCAGCCAGGTTTGAGGGGCTGGCCTCAGTAGGCAGGGGATAGGACCAGCTGGGGTTTGGGGGTCCATCTCCAGTAGGCAGGGGTTTAGGCTAGCTGGGGCTTGGGGGGCTGGCCCCAGTAGGCGGGGGCCTGGACCACCCAGGGTTCGGGGTACCAGTCCCAGTAGGAGGAGGCCTGGGCCAGGCAGGTCTTGTGGTGCTGGCTCTAGTATTGGGGGCCCAGGCCAGGCCGGGTTCGGGGGGATGGCCCTGGTAGGCAGGGGCTTGGGATGCCCCAAATTCAGGGGGCCAGCCAGGGATTGGGGCATGGGCAATGACAGGCAGGTGCCCGGGCCCACCAGGGTTTGGAGCATGGACCATGGCAGGTGGCTGCCCGGACTGGCCAGTGTTTGGGTCACAGGCCATGGTAGATGGGTGCCCGGGCCCATTCAGGTTTGGGGCATGGGCTATGGCAGGTGGATGCCAGGGCTGGCCAGGGTTTGGGGCACGGGCCATTGCAGGCTACCTGCAACCTGCAGGTTTTCATGGCAAGGGCCATGGTGGGCAGGTGCCAGGGCCCTTGGGTTTTGGGGCCGTCCAGGGTTTTGGGTGCGGGCCATGGCAGGCAAGTGCCCAGGCTGGTCAGTGTTTAGGGTGCGGGCCATGGCAGGCAGGTGCCAGGGCCCACCATTGTTTGGGGCAAGGGTGATTGGAAGCTGGTGCCAGGGCTCTTTGGGTTTTGGGGCAAGGCCCATGGCAGGCTCGTGCCAGGGCCAGCCAGTGTTTGGGGTGTGGGCCATGGCAGGTGCCGGGGCTAGCCAGGGTTTGGGGCAAGGGCCATGGTAGGCCAGTGCCAGGGCCCACCATGGTTTGGAGTGAGTGCCATGGCAGGTGGGTTCCTGGGCCTGCCAGGGTTTGGGGCGAGGGCCATGGCAAGTGCAGTACCCAGGCCAGCCAGGGTTTGGGGTTTGGGCCATGGGAGGCGGGTGCCCAGGCAAGCCGTGTTTTGGGGTGTGGTCCATATCAGGCACCTACCCAGGCCAGGCAGTGTGTGGTGTGCAGGCCATGGCAGGAAGGTGCCCAGGCCAGGTGGATTTTGGAAGAGAGCCATGGCAGGTGGGTGCCCGGGGCAGCCAGGATTTGGGGTGCGGGCCCTGGCAGGGTCATGCCTGGGTGGCCAGGGTTTGGGGTGCGGGCCATGGCAGGCTGGTGCCGGGGCTGGCCATGTTCTGGTGAGGGCCATGAAAGGCTGGTGTCAGGGACAGGCAGGGTTTGGGGCAAGGGCCATGGCAAGCCAATGCCAAGGCCAGGTGGGGCTTGGGGCAGTAGCCATGATAGGCTGGTGTCAGGGTCAACTGGCGTTTGTGGAGAGGGCCATGGCAGGCTGGTGCCAGGGACAGCCATGGTTTGGGGTGAGGTCCATGGAAGGCAGGAGCCAGGGCCCACCGATGTTTGGAGTGAGAGCCATGAAAAATGGCTGCCAGAGCCCCCTGGAGTTTGGGGCAAGGGCCATGACATGCAGGTGCCACGGCCAGTTTGGGTTTGAGGTGAGGGCCATTGCAGGTGGGTGCCAAGTCCACCCGGTGTTTGGAGCTAGGGCTAGGGCAGGCCGGTGGCTGAGCTGGCTAGTGATTGGGGCAAGGGCCATGGCACGCCAGTGCCAGGGCCCACCGGGGATTGGGGAAAGGACCATGGCAGGTGGTTGCCAGGGCCCACTCAGGTTTGGGGTGAGAGCCATGGAAGGCAGGTGCCAGGGCCTGACGAGGTTTGAGGTGAGGGCCATGGCAGGTGGGTGCCAGGGACCGCCAGGGTTTGGGGAGAAGGCCATGGAAGGCTGGTGCCAGGGATGGCCAGGGGTTGTGGCGAAGACCATGGCAGTCCCGTGCCAGGGCCGGCCGGTGTTTGGGGTGCAGGCTATGGAAAGCTGGAGCCAGGGCCAGCCAGGACTTAGAGCATGGGCCATGCTAGGTAGTGCCAGGGCCAGCCAGGTTTGGGGGCAAGGGCCATAGCAGGCAGGTGCCAGGGCTGGACAGGGTTTGGGGCGGGGGTCATGGTATGTGAGTGCCAGGGCCTGCTGTTGTTTGGGGTGAGAGCCATGGCAGGCAGGTGTCGGTGCCCAGTGAGGTTTGGGGCAAGGGCCATGGCAGGCAGGTGCCAGGTCTGGTCAGTATTTGAGGTGCGGGCCATGGCAGGTGGGTGCCAAGGCCAGCCTGCATTTCGGGCTAGGCCCATGGCAGGCTGGTGGCTGGGCCACCCAGTGTTTGGGGCAAGGGCCATGGCAGGCTGCTGCCAGGGCCTGCTGGGGATCGGGGAGAGGGCCATGGCAGGCAGGTGCCAGGGCCCTCCAGGGTTTTGGGCAAGGACCATGGCAGGTAGGTGCTAGGGCCCACTAGGTTTGTGGCAAGGGCCATTGCAAGCAGACACCAGGGCCTTCTCGGGTTTGGGGTGAGGGACATGGCAGGGGGCGTGTCAGGGCCAGCAAAGGTTTGGGGCAAGGTCCATGGCAGGCAGATGCCAGGGACCACCAGATTTGTTGCGAGGGCCATGGCAGGTGGGTGCCAGGGCCTGAGGGGTTTAGGGCAAGTACCATGGCAGGTGGGTGCCAGGGCCCATCAGAGTTTGGGACAAGGGCCCAGGCAGGCAGTTTCCAGGGCCTACTGGGGTTTGGGGCAATGGCCATGACAGGTGTGTTCCAGGAATGACAGAGGTTTGGGGCAAGGACCATGGCATGTTGGTGCCAGGGCCGGCCGGGGTTTGGGGTGAGGGCCATGGCAGGTGGTTGCAAGGGCTGGCCAGTGTTTGGGGCATGGGCCATGCTGGTATGTGCCAGGGACGGCTAGGTTTGGGGTTCAGGCCAAGGCAGGTATTTTCCAGGGCTGGCCATGGTTTCAGGTCCTGGCCAGCCCCCTGCCTGGGGCCCATGGGGTTTTGGGTGAAGGCCATGGCAGGAATGTTCCAGGGCCTGCCAGGGTTTGGGGCTAGGGCTATGGCACACAGGTTCCAGGGCCCACCGTTGTTTGGAGCAAGGGCCATGGCAGGTGGGTTCCAGGGCCCTCCAGGGCTTGGGGTGAGTGTCATGGCAATCAGGTGCCAGAGCCTGTTGGGGTTTGGGGCGAGGGCCATGGCAGGCCTGGTTCCCTGGCCAGGTGGGGATTTGGGCATGGGCCATGGCAGGCAGGTGCCTGGGCCATCCAGGGTTTGGGGCAAGGGCCATGGCAGGCTGATGCCCGGGCCAGCCAGAGTTTGGGGTGTGAGGCATGGCAATTGGGTGTCAGGGCCAGCCGGGGTTTGGGGCAAGGGCCATGGAAGACAGGTGCCAGGGATTGCCAGGGTTTGGGGTGAGGGCCATGATAGGAGGGTACCAGGGCCCACCAGGGTTTGGGTGAGGGCCATGGCAGTCATGTGTCCCAGGCAAGCCAGGAATTGGGGTGCGGGACATGGCAGGCATGTGCCTGGGCTAGCCAGGCTTTAGCTTGCAGGCCATGGCAGGCAGTTGCCTGGAATGGCCAGGGTTTTGGTTTAGGCCCTGGCAGGCTTTGTGCCAGCCCAGCCGGGGTTTTTGGCATGGGCCATGGCAGGCGGGTGCCTGGGCCAGCCGGAGATTGCAGTGAGGGCCATGGCAGGCAATTGCCTAGGCCAGCCAGGGTTTGGGGCATGTGCCATGGCAGGCGATTGCCAGAGTCTGCTCAGGTTTGGTGCAAGGGTCATGGCAGGAGGATGCCAGGGCCCACCAGGTTTTGGGGCATCAGCCATGGCATTCAGGTGCCAGGGCCCACCAGGGTTTGTGGCAAGGGCCATGGAAGGCAGGTACCAGGGCCAATTGGGGTTGGAGGTGAGGGCTATGGCAGGCGGGTGCCAGGGACACCTGGTGTTTCTGGCTAGGGCCATGGCAGGCAGGTGCTTGGGCCTGCTGGTGTTTGGGAAAATCACCATGGCATGCGGATGCCAGGGCCCACTAATGTTTGGGGTAAGGGCCATGGAAAGTGGCTGCCAGGGCCCACCAGTGTTTGGCACGAGGCCCATGGCATATGGGTGCCAGGGCCAGTTAGGGTTTTGGGCGAGGGTCATGGCAGGTGGGTGCCAGGGCCAACCAGTCTTTGTTGCTAGGGTCATGGCAGGCGGGAGCCAGGGCCACCCATGGTTTGGGGCATGGGCCATGCCAGTGGGGTGTCAGAGCTCACTAGGGTTTGGGGTATGGGGTATGGGCCATGGCAGGTGGGTGCCAGGGACAGCAACGGTTTGGGGCATGGGCCATGGCAGGTGGTTGCCAGGGTCAGCTGGGGTTTGGGGTGAGGGACATGGCAGGTGGGAGCCAGGGATGACCAGGGTTTGGGGTGTGGGCCATGGCTGGTTGTTGCCAGGGCTGGCCATGGTTTGGGGTCCAGGCCATGGCAGGCAGGTGCCAGGGCCTACGGTGGTTTGGGGAGAGGACCATGGCATGTGGGTGCCCAGGCCCACCAGGGTTTGGGGTGCAGCCAATGGGAGGTGGGTGCCAGGGCCAGCCAGGGTTTGGGGCACGAGCCATGGCAGGCAGGATCCATGGCTAGCCAGGGTTTGGGAAATAGTTATGGCAGGCCTGTCCCAGGGCCAGCCAGGGTTTGGGGCACAGCCATGGCAGGTGTGTTCCAGGGCTGGCCAGGGTTTGGGGCCAGGGCATGGCAGACCAGTGCCCAGGCAGACAGGGATAGGGATGAGGGCCATGGCAGGCCAGTGCCAAGGCCCACCAGTGTTTGGGATATGGGCCATGGCAAGCTTGTGCCGGGTCCAGCCGGGGTGTGGGGCACAGTTGATGGCAGGTGGGTGCCATGGCCAGCCAGGGTGTGGATCGCGGCCTATGGCATGTGGGTACCAGGGCCTGCTGGGGTTTGAGGCGAGAGACGTGGCAGGTGGGTGCCAGGGCCCTCCGGGGTTTGGGGCAAGGGCCATGACAGGAAGGTTCCAGCACTGGTCCTGGTTGGAGGCAAGGGCCCTGGCAGGCCAGTGCCAGAGCTGGCCGTGATTTAGGGAGAGCGCCAATGCAGGATGGTGCCAAGGCCACCTGGGGCTTTGAGTACAGGACATGGCAGGTGGGTAACAGGGCCAGCCTGGGTTTGTGGCGCAGGCCATGGCAAATGGGTACCAGGTCCTGGAGGGGTTTGTGGTATGGGCCACGGCAGGCTGTGCCAGGGCCAACATGGGGTTAGAGTCGTGGGCCTTGGCAGGTGGATGCCAGGGCCGGCCACTGTTTGGGGCTCAGTTATGTCTGGCAGGTTCCAGAGCCGGCCAGGGTTTGGGGCATGAGACATTGCAGGTATGTGCCAGCCAGCCAGGGTTTGGGGTGTGGTCCATGGCAGGCAGTTTGCTGGGTCAGCCAGGGTTTGGGTGGCAGGCCAAGGGAGGTGGGTGCCTGGGCCAGCTAGTGTTTTGTGTGTGGGCCATGTCAGGTGGGTACCCAGGCCAGCCAGGGTTTATGGTGCAGGCCATGTCAGGAGGGTGCCCAGGCTAGCCAGGGTTTCGGGTGCAAGCCATGGCAGGCCAGGGCCCAAGCCAGCCAGGGTTTGGGGCATGAGCTATTGCAGTCAGGTGCCAGCCAGCCAGGGTTTGGGGTGCTAGCCATTGCAGGCGGGTGCCAGGGCCAGCAAGTTTTGGGCCGAGGGCCATGGCAGGCTGGAGCTAGGGCCCGCCACTGTATGGGGTGAGGGATATGGCAGGCAGGTGCCAGGGCCCACCGGGGATTGGGGCAAGGGCCATTATAGGCACATGCAAGGGCATGCAGGGGTTTTGGGTCAGAGCCATAGCAGGCTCATTCCATGGCCGGTAGGGGTTTGGGGTGAGGGCCAAGGCAGGCGTGTGCCAGTGCCAGGTGGGGTTTGAGGCACAGGCCATGGCAGGTGGGTGCCTGGGCAAGCTGGGATGTGGGGCACTGGTCATGGCAGGCAGGTGCCAGGGCCAGCCAGAGTTTGGGCCATAGGCTATGACAGGTGGGTGCCTGGGCCAGCCAGGGTTTGGGGCATGGGCCATGGTAGGTGTGTGCCCGGGAAAGCCAGGGTTTTGGTGAGGGCCATGGCAGGTGGGTACCAAGGCCTGCTGGGGTTTGGTGGGAGGGCCATGGCAGGCAGTTGCTAGGGCCTGCTGTGTTTTGGGGTGCAGGCCATTGCAGGCTGGTGCCCAAGCCGGCCAGGTTTCAGAGTGCTGGCCATGGCAGGCGGGTGTGCGTGTCAGCCAGGGTTTGGGGCATGGGCCATGGCATGTGGGTGCCATGGCCAGCCAGGGTTTGGGGCACTTGACATGACAGGCATGGGCCAGGGCCAGCCAGGGTTTGGGGTGAGGGCCATGGAAGGTGGATGCCAGGTCTGGCCATGGTTTGGGATGAGGGCCATGGCAGGTTGGATCCCAGGCTGACCGGTCTTTGGGGCGAGAGCCATGGCAGGCTGGTGCCAGGGCTGGCCAGATTTTGGGGTGCAGGCCATGGAAGGCACGTTCCGGGGCCCACTGGGTTTTAGAGTGCAGGCCATTGCAGGCTGGTCCCCAAGCCAGCCAGGTTTGGGAGTGTGGGCCATGGCAGGCAAGTGACTGGCTGGCCAGAGTTTGGGGCACGGGCCATGGCAGGTGGGTGCCTGGGATAGCCAGGGTTTGTGGCATGGGCCATTGCAGGCAGTTGCCAGGGCAACCTGGGGTTTGGGGCATCGACCATGGCAGTTGGGTGCCAGGGCCATCCAGGGATTAGGGTGCAGACCATGGCAAGCGGGTGCCCAGGTCAGCTGGTGTTATTGGCATGGACCATGGCAGATGGGTGCCCGGGCAAGCCAGGGTGTGTGGAGTTGGCCATAGCAGGTGGGTCCCCGGACCTGCCAGGGTTTGTGGCACAGGCCATGGCTGGCCATTTCCCAGGCCAGCCAGGTTTTGGGGTGCTGGCCATGGCAGGTCAGTGCCCGGGTCAACCAGGGTTTTGGGCATGGGCCATGGCAAGCAGGTGCCCTGGCCAGCCAGGGCTTGGGTGCTGGCCATCGCAGGCCTGTCTCTAGCCAGCCAGGGTTTGGGGCATGGGCCATGATAGGCTGGTGCCTTGGCCAGCCAGGGTTTGGGGTGAGGGCCATGGCTGGCTGGAGTGCAGGCCAGCCAGGGTTTGGGGCGAGGGCCATGGCAGGCAGGTGCCCAGGCCAGCTAGGCTTTGAGGTGAGGGCCATGGCAGGAGGGTGTCTGGGCCAGCCAGGGTTTGGGTCTAGGTCCAGGGCAGGGGGGTATCCAGGCCAGCCAGGGTTTGGGGCACGAGCCAAGGTAGGTGTGTGCCAGCCAGCCAGGGTTTGGTGTGTGGGCCATGGCAGGTGAGTTGCCAGGCAAGCCAGGGTTTGGGTTGCGGGCCAAGGCAGGTGGGTGCCTGGGCCAGCTAGTGTTTTGTGTGCAGGTAATGTCAGGTGGGTACCCAGGCCAGCCAGGGTTTGGGGTGCCGGCCATGGCAGGTGGGTGCCTGTGCCAGCCAGGGTGTGTGGTGCAGGCCATGGCAGGAGGATGCCCGGGCTAGCCAGGGTTTTGGGTGCGAGCCATAGCAGGCCAGGGCCTGGGCCAGCCAGGGTTTTTGGCACAGGCTATGGCTGTCGGATGCCAGCCAGCCAGGGTTTGGGGCGCTGGCAATTGCTGGCGGGTGCCACGGCCAGCCAGGTTTTGGGCCGAGGGCCATGGCAGGCTGGAACAAGGGCCCATTGGTGTATGGGGTGAGGGATATGGAAGGCAGGTGCCAGGGCCTGACAGGGTTTGGGGCGAGGGCCATGGCAGGTGGGTGCAAGGGCATGAGAGGGTTTGGGCAAAATCCATGGCAGAGGGGTGCCAGGGCCAGTAGGGGTTTGGGGTGAAATCCCCAAAATTTTGGGGCAAAATCCATGGCAGGCCGGAGTGTGGGTCAGCCAGCATTTGGGGCAAGGGCCATGTCAGGCAGGTTCCTGGGCCAGCTAGGTTTTGAGGTGAGGGCCATGGCAGGAGGGTGATTGGGCCAGCCAGGGTTTGTGGGGAGGGCCATGGCAGGAGGGTGCCTGAGCCAGCTAGGGTTTGTGGCTAGGGCTATGGTAGGTAGGTGCCCGGGCTATCCAGGGTTTAGGGAGTGGGGCATGGCAGGCAGGTGCCCGGGCCATCCAGGATTTGGGGCGTGGGCCATTGCAGGCTAGTGCCCAAGTTGGCCATGGTTTGGAGCATGGACCATGGCAGGCGGGTGCCCAGGAGAGCCAGGGTTTTGGGTGCAGGCCAGGGCAGGCAGGTGCCAGGGCCAGGCAAGGTTTGGGGTGCTGGCATTGCAGGTGGGTGCCAGGGCCAGCTAGGGTTTTCAGTGCAGACCATTGCAGGTGTGATCCAGGGCCAGACACTGATTTGGTGTAGGCCATACTAAGTGGGATCCAGGTCCAGTCAGGGTTTTGGGTGCAGACCATGGCAGACGGGTGCCAGGGCTAGCTGGGTTTTGGGGTGCCGGCCTTGGCAGGTGGGTGCCAGGGCAAACTGGGGCTTGGGGTATGGGCCATGGCCGGTGGGTACCAGGGCCATCCCAGGTTTGGGGCGTGGGCCATGGCAGGCAGATGGCAGGGCCAGCCACGGTTTGAGGTGCAGGACATGGCAAGCAGGTACCAGGGCCAGCCGTGGTTTGGGGCATGGAGTATGACAGGCGGGTGCCAGTGCCAGCTGGGGTTTGGGGCAAGGACCATGGCAGGCAGGAGTCAAGGCAAGCCAGGGTTTGGGGCACAGACCATGGCAGGCTGGTGCCTGGGCCACCCAGGGTTTGGGGCATGGGCCAGAGCAGGCCAGTGTCCTGGCCGGCCAGGGTTTGGGTGAGGGTCATGGCAGGTGGGTGCCTGGGCTATCCCGGGCTTGGAGCAAGGGCCATAGCAGGAGGGTGCCCAGGTCAGCCAGGGTTTTGGGTGTGGGCCATGGCAGGTAGGAGCCACTGCCAGCCAGGGATTTATGCACTGGCCATGGCAGGCGGGAGCCAGGACAAGCCAGGGATTGGTGTGCAGACCATGGCAGGCAGGTTCCTGGGCCAGCCAGGCTTTGGGGCACGAGCCATGGGAAGCAGGATCCAGGGCCTGCTAGTGTTTGTGGTGCAGGCCATGGCAGGCGGGTGCCTTGGCCAGCCAGGGTTTGGGGCAAGGGCCATGGCAGGCAGGTACCCAGGCCAGCAAGTGTTTGGGGCATGGGCCATGGTAGGCAGGTTCCCTGGCCAGCCAGGGTTTGGTCCATGGGCCATGGTAGATGGGTGCCAGGGCCAGCCGGGGTGTGGGGTAATGCCATGGCAGGCAGGTACCCGGGCTAGCTGGGGTTTGGGCCCAGGGCCAGGGCAGGTGGGTTCCTGGGCCTGCCAGAGTTTGGGGCATGGGCCATGGCAGGTGGGTGCCATGGCCAGCCAGGGTTTGAGGCACTGGCCATGGCAGGCAGGGCCAGGGTCAGCCAGGGATTTGGGTGTGGGCCATGGCAGGCAGAAGCCAGGGCCAGCCGGGGTTTCAAGCATGGGCCATAGCAGGCAGGAGCCAGGGCCAGTCAAGGATTGGGGTGTGGGCCATGGCAGGTGGGCACCAGGTTAAGCCAGTTTTCGGGCTCAGGACATGGCAGGCTGGAGCCAGGGCCAGCCAGGGTTTTGGGTGTGGGCTATGGTAGGCTGGTGTCCAGGCCAGCCAGGTTTTGGGGTGTGTGCCATGGCAGGCCTGTCTCCATTCTAGCCAGTGTTCAGGGTGTGGGCCATGGCAGGCCAGTGCCCTGGCCAGCCGGGGTTTGTGGCAAGGGCCATGGCAGGTGGGCACCCAGGCCAGCCTAGGTTTGGGACACAGGCCATGGCAGGCAGGTCCCTGCACCAGCCAGGATTTGGGGCATGGGCCATGGCAGGTGGGTGCCCAAGCCAGCTGGGGTTTGGGGTGCAGGCCAAAGCATGTGGGTTCCCTGGCCAGCCAGGGTTTGTGGTGCAGGCCATGGCATGCAGAAGCCAGTGCCAGCCAGTGTTTGCAGTACGGGCCAAGGTAGGCATGTGCCAGGGTCAGCCAGGGCTTGGGGTGTGGGCCATGATAGATGGGTGCCTGGGCCAGGCAGGGCTTGGGGAGCTGGCCATGGTAGGAGGGTGCCCAGGCCAGCCAGGTTTTGGGGTGTGGGCCATGGTAGATGGGTGCCCGTGCCAACCATGGTTTGGGGTGAGGGCCATGTTGGCAGATGCCCGGGCCAGCCAAGGTTTTGGGTGCAGGTCATGCCTGGGCCAGCCAGAGTTTGGTGTGTAGGCCATGGTATGTGAGTGCCCAGGGTAGCTAGGGCTTGGCATGCAGGTCATGTTATGCAGGTGCTCAGGCCAGCCATGATTTGTGGTGTGGGCCATGGTAGGCAGGTGCCCGGGCTGCCAGGGATTGGAGCACGGGGCATGGAGGTGGGTGCCCGGGCCAGCCAGGGTTTGGGGTGAGGGTGATGGTAGGCGGGAGCCAGGGCCAGCCAGGGTTTGTGGTGAGGGCAATGGTAGGCGGATGCCAGGGCCAGCCAGGATTTGGGGTGTGGCAATGGTATGCAGGTGCCAGGGCCAGCCTGGTTGTTGGGTGAGTGCAATGGTAGTTGGGTGCCAGGGCCAGTCAGGGTTTGGGGTGGGGGCAATGGTAGGTGGGTGCCAGGGCCAGCCAGGTTTGGGGGTGAGGGTGATGGCAGGTCGGTACCAGGGCCAGCCAGGGTTTGTGGTGGGGGCAATGGTAGGCGGGTGCCAGGGCCAGCCAGGTTTTGGGGTGAGGGCAATTGTAGGCAGGTTCCAAGGCCGCGGGTGCTAGGGCCAACCAAGGTTTGGGGTGAGGGTGATGGTAGGTGGTTGCCAGGGCTAGCAAGGGTTTGGGGTGAGGGTGATGGTAGGCTGGTGTCAGGGCTTGCCAGGGTTTGGTGTGAGGGCAATGGTAGGCAGGTGCCAGAGATATCTAGGAATGCAGTATCCCTCTGGTGGGGACAATGGTGGAAGGTCTGTCCCACTATCTTGGGCTGGACTGGATTTCAGGGTGCACTCAGTGACCTGCTCTGTGGAGTGCACTGCTAGTGCTGCATTAGTAGGAAGGCAGGGTGTCCCCTGCCATCCTGAGGTTTCTGTTCTCCCTGCAGAGCTCACACGCAAAGGTCTCAGCTCAGAATGCAGCCCAAATGGCAGCAGCCAATGGCGGTGAATTGAGGCTCTAATGCCACCCTCTCTGACACATTCTGACAACTGGGGCTCACTTACTGATCCCATGTTGCAGTAGGTGGGATGATATCATGTCACTACCCAGTAAATCTGAGGCCTGTGCTCCCACATGGGACTCACATCACACCACACTCCTACAGCTAACTGTAAGCCAGGACCTTCAAGGCAGGGAGATGGTAGACCACACTCCTGGTGCCAACCACACTTTCTGTCACTGGGGCTCACTTACCAGTTTCTCTCCCTGAGAAGTGCTGTCGGTGTCTTATCAGCAAGGTGTTGGCAGGTTACCAGGCCTGTGTTCTGTGGTGGATCAGAGACCTAGACTCCTCTGTGGAATTTTCCCTGGACTGTATGCTCTCCCTGCTCTGCGATCAGAATGAGAGGGATCGTCCGTGGCTCTTTCTCTAGTTCTCCTCTAATTTGGACTTCCCCTGTAATCTCATCATCCCCCAAACTCTCTCCACTATCTGTGTTGTCCATGTCATTCTGGAGGAACTGTTGGTGGGTTTCTTGGTGGCCAAGTTCTGTGAAGGTAGTAATTTTCTCTTCCTGCTAGAACAAAGCTTCATGTTTCTGATGGCATACATGCCTTCTCTCTCTCCTCTCTCTCTCTCTCTCTCTCTCTCTCTCTCTCTCTCTCTCTCTCTCTCTGCCCTCTCTCTCTCCCTCTCTCTCTCCTGCTATGCTGATTCCTTCTCCATTTTTAAATTTTTTCTGTAGTTGATGGTACTTACCTAGTTCTAATTTCTTTATTCCTGTCTGTTATCTAACTTTTTACTATGTGTCTGTTCAGTATTTTTAAACCATTTAGCTCTTCTGTTTCTCCAAGTCTCAAGGCATTTTCTGTCTGCCTTCTTTGACTCCATCCTAATATGATACTTTTTAAATCTAACTGTATACTCTAATTTATCAAGTGACTAAATAAATATGAATATCTGCAAAACCAGCATAGATACGTTTATGAAATATAAAGTATAAAATTAAAGCATCAGCAGAAGAATATGCATTTTAACAGCTGTATATATTATGCAAGATATGATATGTGTATTTCTGAGTTGAGAATGTCCTGGTGAGTTAGAAGGGTACTTCTTAAATTCATATACAACCATGAATTGGAGATCTTACTGAAATGAAGACTTGGATTCAGTAGTTCTAGGGGGGAGTGAGTTTCTGAATATGAACCAAGCTCACTAGTGGTAACAATGTCAGTGATCCAAGAGATATTCTTGAGTGGGCATGATGCAGAATATGAAGGGAAGAATTCATTGAATTTGAATTCAACAAATTTTAAGGAGCGAAGATGTGAGTATTTTATGGTTAAGCCCATTGTTGCAGACACTGTGTCAATCCATCTAGTTGAGGATTTTCCTTTTTTTCATTGACCTGTGACTCTCCCAAACATCATGTACTTCTCCAGGGATTGGTCCCTCCTAACTACATGTCCAAAATACATCAGACACAGTCTAGCCACCCTTGCTTCCAAGGAACACTCTGGTTGCTCTTCTAGATCTGTTGGTTCCTTTGGCAGTCCATGGTTTATTCAATATTTGTCTTCAGCATAATTCAAAAGCAATTCTACTCCTGTCTCACTTAGTCAATGCCCACCTTTCACAACCTTATGCTGTGAGTGAAAATTCCATGGCATAAGTCAGGTTCACCTTTATCTTCAACATAACATCTTTACAAAACTTTAAAGAGGTCTTTTCTAACAGTTCTTCCCAATGCAATGCATCTTTTGACTTCTTGACTGCTGCTTCAACACTGCAGGTATTGATTGTAGAAACAAGTAAAGTAAAATCTTGGACAAGTTCAATTTTTTTCTCCATTTACCATGAAGTTGCTTACTGACCCAGTTGTAAGGATTTTTGTTTTGTTAATGATGAGGCACAATACATACTGAAGGCTGTGTTCTTTTATATCCATCAGTAGATGTTTCAAATCCTCTTTGCATTCAGCAAGCAGAGTTGTGTTATCTGCATAAGGCAGGTTGTTAATGAGTCAGCCTCCAATCATGATGCCATATTCTTCTTCATAAAATCCAGCTTCTCATATTATTTGTTCAGCATAGAGATGAAGAGGCATGGCCAAAGTATACAGCCCTGACACATGTTTCTAGACTTTAACCAGGCAGTATTTCCTTACTCTCTTCCAATGACAGTCTCCTGGTCCATGTACAGGTTCCTCATGAGTACAATTTAGTGTGCTACTATTCCCATTCTTTGCATTTTTTCCATAATTTGCTATGATCTACACTAGCAAAAGCCTTTGCATAGTCAATAAAACATGTTGTTGTTGTTGTTAGGTGCCATTGAGTCGGTATCCGACTCATAGCGACCCTCATAGAGTTTTCAATGGCTGACTGTTTTGGGATTGTCTTGGGAGTGGATTGCCAGGCCCTTCTCCCATTTTTGCGGTGCTAGGAATTGAACTAGGGACCTCAGAGACTGCAGCACAGTGCTCTACCCACTGAGCCAAATCCCAGGCCCAATAAAACATAGAAAGACACTTTTCTGGTATTCTCTGCTTTTGGCTAATATCCATCTGACATCAGCAATGATGCCCTTGGTTCTACACCCTCTTCTGAATCCAGCTTGATTTTCTAGCAGTTGTCACTTTCAAATGACATTTAGAAAATTTTTCTTGGATGTGATATGATAGTTTCCTCATATAGTTGGATCTAATTTCCTTGGGTATAGGCAAAAATATGGATTTCTTCCAATCAGTTGTCCAGGCAGCTGTTTTCCAAATCTCTTGGGATAAACATGTTAGCACCTCCAGTGCTGTATGTTTGTTGAAACATCTCTATTGATGTTCCATCAATTCCTGGAGACTTGTGTTTCAACAGTTCCTTCAAGGCAGCTTCCACTTCATCCTTCAGTACCATTGGCTCCTGATCATATGCAACTTCTTGAAATGGTCATCTGCTAATTCTTTTTGGTATAATGAATCTGTGTATTCCTTCCATCTTCTTTTGATATTTCCTGTGTCATCTAATATTTTCCTTTTAGAATTCTTCACTATGTCCACTTGAGGCTTGAAATTTTTTTCTTCAATTCCTTAAACTCGAGAAAAAGAGCATGTTCTTCCCTTTTGGTTTTCTGCCTCCAGGTCTTGGCACATTGTTATAATATTTGATTTTGTCTTCTTGAGCTGCCCTTTGAAATCTTCCATTTAGTTCCTTAGCTTCATCATAATAATAGAAAATGAGTATCTTTATTCTGCTCTAAAAAACAGTAACATACTCAAATGTGGATGTGAAACATGCTTCTAACAAGGAAGAGTGGATTTGGTGAAAATCTATACTCGCCTCCAGAGTTTTCTATTTAGAGTCACATAATCTGTATTGCTAACACACACACACACACACACACACACACACACACACACGGGACTGGAGTTTAGCTCAGTTGGTAGAGTGCTTGCTCTGCTCTGCTGAGGTCCTGGGTTTGATCCCCAACATCACAGGCATCCTGTGCAACTTAGAGACATTGTTTCAAAGTAAAACATGGATGTGGATGTGAAATAAGCCTCTGCTTTGAGAAAGAAATTTGGGGAAGGAGGAGTCAAGATGGCGGACAGACAACACACACCTTCTGTCCCGGAGCAATAAGAAGCCTCGATTAGGGGTTTAAAACACAAATTGAATAAATAGAAACAGATAATTTAGTTTGAGAGATAAAGAATGAAACTAGGCGTACACTGAAATTAGGGATTGGGCTTCAGAGGAGCTACACAGAGGCCAGCGGCGGGACCGCCGCCATTTAGCCATAACACAGGGAGCAGACAGAATCCCAGAGATCTGGAGGAGATTTCGCGCACACACACCCACAGCCCCGGACCCAACACGGAGTGCAACCTTGCCAGCACACTCTCACCATGCCTGCGGGACACAGTCTGCAGTTCCTAGGTGAGTCACCGTGAGGGAGCGCACAAACGCCGTCCATAGCGGCCACGGAGCGAACGGGGGAAGCCGTTGCCAGCGATCCGCGTCTGGAGCCGAGGCGCGGCTCCCCTCCCTTCTGCTGCGGAGGGTCAGGCCTACGATCGCGAACTCCACAGAAATTTGGGCACACATATATCCGGATCCCAGACACATCAGAGGTGAGCCCAAATCACCCCACTGTGCTGCGGAGAGATCTGGAGCTTGTGGAGCCGGCCAGGTTGCACGCGGGGGAGGCCGCTTGCCCTGGCGCGCGGCAGGGGAGCTCTTTCTCCGCAGTGCACCCCGCCCCTGGCTCCCCTTCCTTCTGCTGCGGTGGGTCAGGCCTACGAGCGCGAACTCCATAGAAATTTGGGCACACATATGTCCGGATCCCAGACACATCAGAGGTGAGCCCAAATCACCCCACTGTTCTGCGGAGAGATCTGGAGCTTGTGGAGCCGGCCAAGTTGCATGCGGGGGAAGCCGCTTGCCCTGGCGCGCGGCTGGGGAGCTCTTTCTCCGCGGCGCACCCCGCCCCTGGCGGAGAAATTCCAAGCGCGACCGCAACACACAACAAGGCTGTGGGGAGGAAATCTGATTTAGGGAACTGGCGCCCGATCTCCGTGGGACAGGGAGAGCTTTAGGGAAGACCCCACAGGTTTCACTGCCTCTCGAACAGTACAGTAGTCGTGGAGTCTTCCGTGGAACAGTCTCTATGGGCACTCGAGGCCCCAATTAAATCCAGATTGTTATGAAGAACTTGGCTATATGGACCCAATGAGACAGATGGTTACTGCGGATTGTGTGGAAATACTGCCACCCTGAGCTCTATTGGGAACATTGCACCCTGCATTATCGAATCCACCTGGTCGAACTGGGTGTAATAGTTCAGACTCCATCCTCAAGATAATTTATTTTTACTGTTAACAGGGTCTTAAGCCTGCTTCCTTAGTGGAACCTGGACTGACGCTCTGTGGCCCCAGC
>VMDO01013741.1:0-57004 GCA_007922755.1 Pedetes capensis | reverse complement strand
TAAGAATAGGTTAAACTAGACCAACCGCAAGTATTTATAATCGCAAAGGTGTTTGGTCTAGAACATTCTAGAGACACATATTCCTCCTGAAAGAATTCCAAAATATTCAGCCATTGAATACTCTATGAATACCCAATTTTCCCAACATCATATGTTGAAGAGCCTATTTTTTCTCCATTGAGGGTTCTTAGCCCCTTTGTCAATGATCAGGTGGCTGTAGTTGTGAGGGTGTATCTCTGAATCTTCAATTCTGTTCCATTGGTCTTCAAACCTATTTTTGTGCCAGTAACAGCTGTGTTTGCTACTATAACCTTGTAGTATAGTTTAAAGTCAGGTATTGTGATCCTGCTTACACTCATTTTGCAGTGTAGAAAAATGAAAATAGACGTGTATATCTCAATTTGCATGAGAGTTAAATTGAAATAGTTGAGACCTCAACATAAAACCAGAAACCTTAAAGCTACTAGAAGAAGAGATATGAAACAAGCTACAACACATAGGCATAGGAAAGTATTTCCTTAACAAGACTGCAATCACCCAGGAAATGGCACCAAGAATTGACAAATGGTATTCCATGAAATTAAAATCTTCTGTACAGCAAAGGAAACAACCAATAGAGTTAAAGAAAAGCCCACCGAATGGGTGAAAATCTTTGCATCCTACACCTCTGATACAGGACTAATTTGTAGAATTTACAAAGAACTCAAGAAAGCAAATCCTAAGACAAGAAATAACTCAATACACAAGTAGGCAAAGGAGATGAACAGACAGTTCTCAAATGAAGAAGTTTGTAGGTCTAAGAAAAACCTGAAAAATGCTCAGAATCCCTAGCCATTAGAGAATTTCAAATCAAAACAAGTCTGAGATTCCAACTAACTCCAGTGTGGATGACTAAGTGCAACAAAACAAATAATAATAAATGCTGGTGAGGATGCACAGAAAAAGGAACTCCTTTTCACTGCTGATGGGACTGTAAATTAGTTCAACCACTTTGGAAATCAATATGGAGATACCTCAGAAAACTAAAATAGAATTGACATATGAATCAGCTATACCACTCCTGGGAATAAACCTAAATGGAGACAAGTCATACCACAGAGACACTTGCATCTCCATATTTAATGTAGCATTCATCACAATTGGAAGGATATGGTACTAACCAAGATGTCCATCAAAAGAGAATGGATAAAACAATTGTGATATATATACACAATGGAATATTACTCAATAATAAAAAAGAATGAAAAAATATTTGTAGAAAAATGGATGGAACCAGAGAATATCATCTTAAGTGAACAAACACAGGCTCAAAAAGAGAAATACCCTATGTTCTCACTCATATGAGAGAGCTGAATCTTAAAGGAAGACAAAAAATATTCATAAGCAGATATTAAATGAAAAATTAAACTTAGCTAAGAAGGGAAAATATAAGCAGAGTAGAAAGAAGGAAGGAGGGGATTAGCAAATGGAAGCAAAGGTTGTGGGAAGTGGGAAGGTGAGAGGAAACAATGTTAAGGGATAAAGGGGGAGAGGATAATCTCAATGTAAATGATGCAACTTCATGAGTACATGGGAAAGAGAGGGGAATATATCCAATAAATGCATACATATTTTACTGTACATTAATCAAAAATTTCCATAAACATTGTAAGTTGATGAAAATGTAACCAAAAGTGTTATAATAGTTCCAGAATGGAAAAAGCCAATCTTGGATTATTCTGTACTCCATCAACATTAATCAGTAAAGGGAATGGAAAAAAAAAAATCTATGAACCTATGAAGAGCAGAGAAGCACTGACACAGTGCCAGGCATGGCACAGTGTTGAAGAATGTTTTGTAGTATTGTATATAGGTTTGCCAAGAGTTGAACATAACTCAAAAGTACTCAACAATGACAAGAATATTTTTTCTTTATATAGGAAAAAAAGAAAATAGTCTATTTTTTGAAGGTTTTGTATTCTGCTATGAAATCCAACATGGAGGCAAAATATTAGATATCTCTTACTAGTATTCATCAGTAAAGATTTATTTATTTGTTTTATTCAACATTAAACCTAACACCTTTCTCTAGGCAAGTACTTTACCACAGTCCCACACCCCTTACCCTCCCTTTAAAAAATTATTTTTATTTTGGAATAGAGTCTCACTAAGGGATGAAGATTGCCTCTGACCTTAAATCTGACATCTTCCTGTCTCAGTCTTTTGAGCAGCTAGCATTACAGCAGTGTACTACAGCACCCAGTAGATTTAGTTATTTATCTTTTGACAAAATGAACAAAATCTGGCATTCTTAAGTGATGTATGGATAAATGAGAATGATATTTTGCATTTATGTGAATTAAAATGATAATATCCAAGCTTCTTGAAGGACAGAAACAAGGAAAATTCCAGAGGCTTCAGTCACTTGAAATTGCCATAATTTGATTCTCCTCAACTTCCTGTCTTTAATTTTTGTTTTCAATTTCAAATTCCAAAAAGATAGGGTGTTGTCCACTTTGTATCAGATATTTTTTCCTCAGATCTACCATGATAGGCTTTCAAGAATTATGTTTGCAGCAAAAATCTTTTAAACTTTTCCCTGTTTTTAATAAATGATTTTTTTTGAATAAATGGTTTTAAAAAACATTGAGAGTTAGAGTCCCTGTATAATCTGCAACCAGTTTACTTTAATACTAATCTATAACATTAAAGGGTTGGGATTTAACTCAGTTGGTAGATTGCCACTGTGCATTCTCTGAGGACCAGCCCCCCCCCAAAAAAAAAAAAAAAAAACCAGCAGAAGGACATGGCAATCCATTCTTGCAACAATCCTGAAACAATCAGCCATTGAAAATTCTGTGAGTCAGACTTGACTCAAGGGTACCTAACACCACCACCAACATAACATTAAAGGTAACCATTACTTGATGTTCTGGTGGTTAGTTGCCATTGAGTTGAGTCCAACTCACAGTGACCCTCATAGGGTTTTCAGTGGCTGACTATATATTTATTGATTATTTGGGGGATTACTTTGGGAGTAGATTGCCCCATCTTTCTCCCAAACCATTATTTAGCCACATGAAAAATTTGTCAAAACTAAGAAATATAGGCATTATCATTTTGTTGTCTCCTCCTACCTATCATGGTTATTTAGTCTTTATTTGTTTCTCATGACCTTGACTGCTTTGAAGAATATTAGTCAAATATTTTGTAGTGTATGACTAAATTCAGTTTTCTGATTTTTTTCATCATAGTTCATGTTATCAATATGACTTATTACTAGTGATGCCAATCCTGTCTACTTGGTTAAGGTAGTGTTTGTCTGCTTTCTACACTGTAAATATGCTATTCTTCTCTTTTTATGAATCCATTCACTTAACTGCAAGAGGTATATTCTTTGGCAGCATGTCATTAAATCCAATGCATATTCAAAGTAAGGTGAATTAAGTTTTACCTTGTAAATTAAGTTTTTATATATAATATTTGAATTTTTCTGTAAGAAAGATGTGTACTTTACCTCAATTTATTCACTTATTTATTCAGTCTCTATCATTATTGATTTAGTATACTTATTTTATATTCTGAGTTATAATTCAATATTATATTATTTAAAATTTTACTCAAATACTTCCAGTTTGGGCTTTGGAAAACTTTCACATGTAATCTCTGTTTGTTTCTTCCTTTTTATTTACTGCTACATTTTCCTCTTTCCTGGCTCTACAAGCTGTTCAAGACTCTTCTTGTATTATGCTGGCACTAAAATCAGCTATTTCTTCAACAAGCTTTGGTTCCTTCATATGAAATCAATTGTATGAGAAACATTCAGGCCAACCACATAAAATTAATTTTGTTGTAAAGGGTGATGTCTTGGCATATGGGTCTTGTGACAGCAATGACAGCTAATGAATTTTTAGTGTGTGTGTGTGTGTGTGTGTGTGTGTGTGTGTGTGTGTGTGTGTCAAGTGAAGAAGTGAAGTATGTTTCAGGGAGCTGTTCCTAGAAGGATCTGATTTTTCCTGCACTTCAATTACTTTGTAAACTCTCCAGTTAACCTGTAATAATTTCTGTTCTTAATACAACTACTGCATTCTGTTTTCTGAAATTAAGAGTACTGACTCTGGCACCAACTACAATATTTAAAGTACTAAACACAGACCATCAATTCAGGGCACATAATCAATCTGCAAGGCCAAGACTGTAGAGGAATGCAAATCAAATCCAGAACAATTATTCAGTGTACTCATTCAGTCACCACGAAAAAGATCTCTCACTTTTAATCATTTTTAAACATGGAGGTTGAGTCATTGATGTGAATTCACCATGAAGCAACCACCTTTTAGGGGTGTATGCATATCAAAGAGTAAACTTACACACATGAAATGCATTTATAACTCCAGTTCTTGCATAAGCCATGCTCTTTTATAATGTTTGATGGAATTTTATAGGACTTATCTGACATTAACACAGTGTGGATAAGAGAGTAGTATTTTCGGATGAGCAGCTCAAATGACAGAGTATTACCATTTCCTTATTGTTAGATATTTATTTTTTTACTAAAGTCCCAAAGCAATTTTATATCCAGTATATGTGAGGCCCTGGGTTCAACTCCCAAACAGTGGAAAACAAAAGGCACACATACACATACACAATATTTTATTATTGGAATATTTAAATAATTAGTTTCACCTTCAAAATATACTTTTCAATACTTATAGAGACCCCATAGTTCATTTATTTACCAGTAAATATTTATTGAGAAGAAATTATGTAATTTTGGTGCTAAGTTTATTTTACAAATAATGTATACATTTTAAAATAATGCTGTTTTTTTCCATAATATCCTGTAATGGAGCCACTAAATTTGTATATATCCCATGATGTAATGAATCAATTATAAGTAATAATCAATGGAGTCAAATTTGCTATTTGTGTTTATTTAGTAATACATAATCAGATTAAAGGGATCTGTTAATTTTCCATGATAAATATACATTTATTAATTATTTCTTGAATTTCAAACATTTTCCTTTCTGCATTCTGAGATGACACTTTCTGACAATTAATGGGAAGAACATATTTTAGGTGAAATTTTCCTTTATCAACAAAAAACACAGCTCCGATTCTTCTTATTAATTGCCGCCTTTATTTTTCAGGTAGCCAACAAGCACTGTTGAATATATGGTGTATAGTAAACATTCTCTCTACAGAATGTTGTGGAATGGAAATATTTTCCAAGCTGCAAATCTGAATCACATGTACAATTTTTATTTTCTAGTAGGTATATTAATGAAAAGTAAAAAAGAAAATGGTAAAATCAATTGCAATAATATTATTATGCTTAACTCAATACTACTTCAACATCTAATAAGCATAATAAGAATCATTGTGATATTTTATCTCTTGTTATATATAAGGCTTCAACGTTCATTATACATTTTATAATTCCAGGACATTTCAATTCAGACTAGAGGTATTTCAAGGGATTTATAGACTCAAGTAACTACTGGCTACCCTGTTGTATAATGGAGCTCTACCTGTTTTTACACAAAGGTATTACACAAAGGTTTTAATACCATTGTTAATGTTGAATTACATTGTATTACCATATTACAATTAATGAGACAAACAAAATAGACGCCTTCATTAAAGCTTAATTCTAGATGTATATGGATACTAAAAGTAATAAATCATATTGAGAGGGTGGTGGTGGTTGTTGTTAGGTGCCATCGAGTCGGTATCCGACTGATAGCGACCCTTATAGGGTTTTCAATGGCTGAGTGCTTTGGGATTGCCTTGGGAGTGGATTGCCACGCCCTTCTCCCAGCGAGGGTGGTAGATTGCATTATTGTCCTAAATCTTCACTTTCTTTCTTTAATAAAAATCCTGTTTTTATTATTTTTTTGTCCACTTTGTTCCATGATTTTAGTACCATCATTCCACACATAGTATATTTGACTGTGCTATTGAAATTGTCCTTGATAAGTGCCTGTTTTTGCCATAAGAGTGTGGAGTACAATGAGCATGTAGTTTTAAAATATCTTAAGAAGCATGACATGTTTCTGTTCACCACTCTTGCTCTCTTTTACTCATCATAAGAGAATATCTTGGGCAGCTATTGATTTTGGAATGAAAGATTCATACTGTAGACCTGACCTGAGCTCTTATGCCAAAACAGATCCACTCTGGCTATTCAGAGAAAGATTAAAAAAAAAAACACAAAAACTTATTTTAGTAAGCAGTTGAGATTATTTTTCAGCATTATCAGAGCAAATATATGATAAGTACAATGTGTTGGATAAGAATTGGTAAGGAGAAAATATTGAGGTGAAGTATTTCAATTTTTTCAGAGAAATATTTTCAATAATTAAATGATGTATATTTTCCCCATCAAACTTGTTTGTAGCCAACCTGTGTTTGTGTTAGATTTTGAAACACTGAATTTTTCCCCTAGGTTTGCTAATGTTGTCATGGTATCAGTCCTTTTTCATGGTGGTCCAAGCACCTCTGGACTTAAATATAAGACCATATAGATTCAGATCAATGAATTAATCTAATCAAATTAAATTGAAATCATAATTAGTATTTTAGTTCATTATTGAAGGACTTTCTGTTATTTATTCATCAATCTTTATTTTATGCCACCTTGCAACAAAACCTTGTTGTTGTTGTTAGGTGCTGCCAAGTCAGTATCTGACTCATAGCAATGCTATGTACAAGAGATGAAATACTATTGTCATTCGTCTCTGCTATTCATAGTGTTCTCAATGGCTGACTGTTCTTTGGGAGTGGGTTGATGGGTCCTTCTCCCAGTAATTCATTAGGTCACCAAAATTTTAGCTGGTTTCTTACTTCTGTGGTAGTTCTTATTACTAACGAAGTCCAACCCCGCCTAGCTTCCAAGATCTGACAGAATTGGACACCACAGTGGTACGACTGCAGGCAACAAAATTTTTATTAACAGATTAAACAGATTCCGGAACTTTTCTCCATTTTTCCCGAAGATACTTATTTTATTCAGCATAGTAACATATACTCTTTAACAGCATTTTGAAATACACAAGCTATACTTTCCTCTTTTTGAGGAAATTATTTAAATTTATATAACTCAAAAATTAACACAAAATACAAATCAATTTCTTGTTTACTTGGTATTTTTCTTCTCTTCTTACTGATCCACCATTGATAAGAATCTCAATGGGGTTAAAGTGAAGGGAGTTAAATTGTCTTACTCAGTAAAATGTTCATTAGGTTTCTTCATTTAAGCTGAGACTTTAGGATATTTTATTTCATTTGTATATTATCATCTGTTTTTTCCCAGGTCTTGAAAAACCAATGCCCATGGTCTGCCTCCAGTCTTTTGAATAAAGTTGTATTAGAACACAACTACAACCATTAATTTATGCATGTAGCTGCATTTGGTTATAATGTAGAATTGACTTGGGTAGTTGTCACAGAGATTTCACGGACTGTATCTTTGAAATATTTACTAGATAGCCCTTAAAGAATAAATCTGAAGACTCCTATTTTAGGTTGTTTTTCATTCCTTACACTTCCCTCAATAAAATTATATTCTATTCTCCTAGTAGTAGGAAATACTTGCAGTCTTACATACAATAACATTTGTTCCCTTGGTTTGATAAGAAAATATTTTCCTTCTTAAAAGTTGCTTTTACCTTTGTTGTTCTCTAGAAATAAATTTCACCCTTGACGTACAAAGGGTTTATGTCTAGAAAAATCCATCATAAATTGAAAATAGCATCAAGTCTAACATGCATCTAATACATATAACTTAGTGAACATAATAGCTTGGCAACATAGTGGACTTATAGTATATGGTGTTTTCCCTTGTGATTGCTTTGCTGATAGGGACATGCGCAAGATGCTGTTGAAACTACCTAATAAGTGTCATTACTCGATGTCATTAGGCTGGGAGAAGATCAAAATTTGAAATTCAAAATAAGAGTTTTACTGAATGCATATCACTTTCAACCCTATAAGGGTTACTATGAGTCAGACACAACTAGATAGCATCTAACAAGAATCACATCATAAGAAAGATGAAATGGTATAACCTGAATCATTTATTGCAAATTGAAGATTATTTGTAGTTGTTTTTGGTTGCTTTTAGCTGAATCTGGCCCCCTCTGAGGATATTTTTGAATCTGGCCTTTTTGAGTTGAGTTTGTCAGTGCATTATTTATCAGAGCTTTCCACATACCTGCTTGGAGAGCACCTTGATCCCCAGCCAGCATCTTAATTAATTCTGAATGAATTTCTATACCAACCTAAAAAGGAAGAAGAAAAGAGAGAAAAAGAAAAAGGAAAAGATGAGGAAAAAGGAAACGTTAAAAAAAGTTAAAAATCTAGCCACCAAAGCTAAATGTGAAGATCCCTACTTTTCTGGACACTCCTGGTCTGGCTTATTGTGGATGCATGTGAGCACTGTAGGCAAGTGGCAAAGCAGACTGATGGTTGACCATATCCTTTCATCCTTTTTATCCTCTTATCCTTTTTATTCTGTAGCATACATTTTTCTTCTGACCCAGCATTCTAACCAGGCTGCTGTGTGTTAATTTGTCTGTCTTGCTAGAAGTATGTGAACAATTCTAAAGCTCCACTAACAAACATGCGCCACTTGATACTTTGGAACTTTTAGAATCATTAATGTCAAATAGATTACATCCATCTTCTGGATCACATTTATGAAAACAATAAGTGAGGAATTTATCAGAGAACATATCACCTTTATTAGTCAAGAACTTGTAAAGGAGAAACAGATAGTCTCTTAGATAATCCCCATTCTTCCAGCTAAGTATATTTGATAACCCTTTAGGAAAATGAACTTCAGAGCAATCATACTGATCTAAGATCATGCACTTACAAATACTGAGCTTGGAAGTAAGTAAGTAAATAAATGAATAAGAAAGACTGAAGATCCAAATTAATCTTTTAGTTGATTAGCTCCATTCAATGAAGTAAACTGTGCCAATGAATATCACTTATCAACCAAACAGCACCTTCTTCCATTATTGGGGTAATTGCAATAAGTAGGTTAAGAAATGTCTTATAGTGAAGATCACTACACATTAAAATCAAAAATGTGAAGAAGACTTTCTAATATTATGCAGCCCTTAAATATTGGCATAATCTGTCAGATGCAGAAGGTTAACATTTTTTTTTGTAAGGGTCTACAGAAAGAAGTAGAGTTTTGCATAATATATGATGTCTCAAGCTACTACCCAGCTTTAACATTGTAACATGAATTATTCAAAGAAAAAATATGAAAAGAGTGTTGTTGCTATGTTCCTTAAAGGCATTTAACAAAATTAAAGGTGATAATGTATTTAAAGTATTTAACTGGATACCTATCACATCATATGATTTTAATAAATTTCAGTTCACATTTTCATTGTTGTTGCAGTTATTATAATTTTATTCTTATAATTCTTAAGTTAAATATACTCTTAAGTTAAAGAGAATTAGAACCAGGCTATGAATTCTCAATCATTAAAAAAATCTCAATGCTCTAAAGCTTGTAATTAAGAGGAAAAAACCTGTATCATTCATGTTTAACCTATTTCCTCCCTGCTGCACTTTAAATCATAGGTAGACAGCTTGTTCTTATTTATATTGATGAAAATATCTGTTTATTCTACATCATTTCTCTATAAATTTTTCCTTTGACTTAAAGGAAACATGGGGTACAAAAGTCACATAAATGGCTTATTTTGGGAGGGCTTCAATTTGAATTTGTGTGCTGCTTTGAGAAATATAACCAGTTGTTGACTAAGGGACTCTCATGAGATATTTTCTGCATATCTCTGTAATTGTGATACAAAGGGCTTAATATTTCCTTTCCTTCAAGTTATAAGTAGCTTGAGAGAAAACTCAATTTTTTTTAGAAAAATGAGCATTTCACTTCCAGATTACTCAGTGTATGTTTTGAGTTTACCAACTTTGTCGTTGTTGTTGTTAGGTGCCATTGAGTCGGTATCTGACTCATAGTCAGACCCTTATAGGATTTTAGGTAAGTAATAAAACAAACTTACTAAGCATGTTCTCACTTTGAGGTGGGAAAAGTATAAAAGTATTTTTATCCTTTATTTGGGAAAACTGAGTTTCTGACCTGCCAAAGGCCTGACAGTTTAATGTGACAGAGCCACTGCAACCATTTTTGACTTAATACATAAGAAAACCTAGTGAAGTGGAACTATTTGCAAATGATAATTATAAACCACCACTTACTGAGGTCCAGATATGTCAATAATTGTGTTATAGACATATACTGGGATCTCTATTTGGAAACATGAGTCATAATTGAGTAGATATTCCTAGGAAAACATCTCAACCTTTGGGACATTTATTCTTCATCTTTTAGACAACATAGCTGAAAATGATGTCAAATTGGAGATGATTTCTCAGTAGGACAAAGTGTATAACAGATAATAGCATGATGATTTTATTACCTGTGCAGAGTACATAGTTCATATAT
The DNA here is from genome assembly GCA_007922755.1 of Pedetes capensis. Lineage (NCBI taxonomy): Eukaryota > Metazoa > Chordata > Mammalia > Rodentia > Pedetidae > Pedetes > Pedetes capensis. The sequence goes on along the minus strand of VMDO01013741.1, from coordinate 46,533 downwards.
TATGATGGCTGCAAATAAGACTAATTTATTTTTAGTTGTTCACATCAAATGATGCATTATTTTTTTGTTGTTGTTATCCTTGGAATCTGAACTAGTCTTGCAACTTATTTTGCACAATAGACTGTTAGGAAACGTGGCAATTCTCAACTCATTACTACAAGGCATTGCTTGATTTCACTGCTTCCACTCTTGTGCTTTTATCCTGGGACTTAATTCTTGGGTCTATTCTCAAAGAGGTGAATCAAATGGAAACAAAGTAGTCCAATGTGTTTTCAGCCAAATTCCCATATATGCAAGAGAGCTCACTCAAGATCAGTAGAGTTGAGTAACTACATGGATGAGCTCCAGTGAGTCTCATTCAATAAGCAGAACTATTTAAAGAATACTGTGAATAAAAGCACTCTAGAAGCAAAGCAAATTGATAACATATTAAAGGCAACATAAAGGTCATGGGACATAGTACCATACATCATTGACTGCCATCTACATCACCTTATTATTATAAATTCCTTGGGCTGATCATCTGGAAGAATATGTAGAAATATCTAACTAGACAATTTCCTATTGAGGAAAATATACACAAAAAAACTGCTTTGAGTTTACTTATTTTATCTTATTGTGGTTTCTGATTTTTGTTTTACATAAAGATACCATATGTTGCAATAGATAAACATTTGAAGTTATGGCTTTACTTTGATGTGAAAACTTAATATTGGTTATTAAGTTATTTAAGACATAGAATATCTTTTAGGAATAGTAATTGTCATATAACTTTTTTATACTTTTAATAGCTCTATAAATCTACTAAAGGATGATTTTTTGAGAGTTAGGTAATTATATTTTTATATCTCGCCTGCAGCGGTAGCCCTGTGGCATCCGATCCCGTCAGATCTCGGAAGCTAAGCAGGGTCAGGCCTGGTTAGTACCTGGACGGGAGACTGCCTGGGAACATCAGAAGCTGTAGGCTTGGGAGAAGGACCTGGAAACCCCCTCCCCAAAATCAATCTGCCATTGAAAACCCTATGAACAGCAGAGAAGCACTGACAATAGTGTTTCCCCTGTTGTACAGAGGGTTGCTATGAGTCGGATACCGACTCGATGGCACCTAACAACAACAACAACATTTTTATATCTAGTTTTAATATTAAAATTTTACATCAATATACAAGAGAACTACAAATCAATTCTTATTTTAAAGAGCTATCCTTTACATATCAATGTAGATTGCTATATGTGAAGGTGGACTCTAGCATTTTGATATATAAGTTCCTTTCTTCCATTTATTTAGAGAATTTAAATAATACTGACTATAGCAGGACTGATATGTAAAATGTAGTGTCTCAGAATAAAATGGATCAAAATTATAGACGATTTATAGGCATCTATGATGAATTATACAATTATATTTCAAAAACTCTTATTCTTTGGATAAATACTTTTACTAATAAAAAATTTTTGCCTGTGGCTGTAGCCCTGTGGCATCCGATCCTGTCAGATCTCGGAAGCTAAGCAGGGTCTGGCCTGGTTAGTACCTGGATGGGAGACCGCCTGGGAACACTAGAAGCTGTAGGCTTGGGAGAAGGACCTGGCAACCCCCTCCCAAAAATCAATCTGCCATTGAAAACTCCATGAACAGCAGAGAAGCACTGACAATAGTGTTTCCCCTGTTGTACAGAGGGTCGCTATGAGTCGGACACCGACTTAATGGCACCTAACAACAACAACAATAAAATTTTAAGTTATAAAAATAATGTAACTATAGAAAAAGAGTCTCTTAACATATTGAACAAATAATCTTAAAGAATCTACTTTAAATTCCTCTTCATAGTTGGATAAAATATCACATTTTAACATAGAAAGGAAGAACATTCACAAGGACATGAAAGATTAATTAACCATCCACAACCAAACACAACATTCAATTTTTCTTGTCCTGATATGTCTGGTTTGCTTCCTTTAAACCATATTTAGTATTAACTAAATTGATAATAGCAAGACACAAGAGCAGAAATCAAATTCTATGTCCCAGAATTCAAGTTGGAAAGTGAAAATTCAAGTTACATAAATATATGAAGTTGTAGGGCATTTCATAAATATATACCTGAATGTAAACTTTTATATCTTATAAGACCATAGAAACCAAACAGGAGACAGAATAAATTGCTAAAGAGAAAGAACTGTATGAACTGGAGATATGCCTTAGTGGTAGAGCATTTGACTAGCATATACAAGGACCTGAGTTTCATCCCAGTACTGCCAAAAAGCATAACCAATATAAAATAAAACAAAAAACCACAAAGGAATAATGTCCCATAAGTATGAATTTTTTGTCAAATAATAAAATGTACTTTTTGTACTTTTCAACTTTTTACTTTTTTTGTGTGTATCATACAAAAGTTGAAGAAGAAGCCCTTAAGATTTTTTTCTATAAACACATTAATTAAAATGTTACATTGCCAAATAAGAGAAGAAATATAGCTGGTGCCATAGTATACCCTCTAATATCAGCAACTCTGGAGGCTGAGGGGGAAGGATTGGGAATGGATGCCAGAGGCAGTCTGTACAAGTTACTCAGTCTCTATCTCAAAATAAAAGTGAAAAAAAAATAGGTGGTTGAAGATGCAGCTCGGTGGCACATTTGCCTAACATGTGTGAGGGACCTCTCTCTTTTTTTAACTCTCCTGTACTGCAAAGAGAGAGAGAGAGGGGGGAGAGAGAGAGAGAGAGAGAGAGAGAGAGAGAGAGAGAGAGAGGAGTATTAAAGGAAATTGTAAATTATTCCATAATGAATATACAAATAACCTATGTCAAAGAAGGTAACGAACATAGATAATTTAAAAGGGAATAACATAGTATGGAGAAAGTTAATGCAGAGTTTGTGTTGATTCATATCAAATTTTATTTAAAAAGTAAGACTACAGTTGCTACATGAATATCTTGTTGAAGAAAGTTTTAGATTCAGTGATTGTAGAGGCTTTAAGTTTATTTCTCTGAATATAACAAAGGTACCAAAGTTGATTTAATGACTGAATGTCAGTAATACCTCTTCATCATAGTTATATTTGTTGACTTAATTCAGAGGAAATGTATTTATACTGCTCCCAGCCTTCATTATTCCTTTAAAGATTATGACTTTACTCTTTAAATGAAACATAAATGATGCTGAAATAGACTGAAAATATATCTGGATATTATTCTTTAAGAATATCCAAATTTAGCCCAGCACGGGCAAAATCCTAGAGGCTGGGGAGGTAGAGGCAGGAGGATTACAAGTTCGAGACCAGAGATAGTCTGTGCAATTTAGCGAGACCTTGCCTCAAAAAGTAAAAAAATGGGCTGAGGGTGCAGCTCAGTGGTCCAGCACTTGCAGAGCATGCAAGCCCTGGGTTCAACCTCAAGTACCGCAAAAAAATAAAAATGAAAAAAAGAATATCCAAATGTAATTTTATGTACACTTGACTATTAATAAACTTGCTAATAATTTCAGACATGTTAACATCCGTATTTGACAAGATAACATAGGGTATGATTTAACAATAGCCCCTGACTTTCACTGGTTTAATAAAACAGGCCTATAAAAAAATGGGCTGGGGGTGCAACTCAGTGGTATAGCATTTGCAAAGCATACAGGCACGAAGCCCTGGGTTCAATCCTGAGTATTACAAAAAAAAAAAAAAAAAAAAAAAAAAAAAAAAAAAAAAAAAAAAAAAAAAAAAAAAAAAAAAAAAAAAAAAAAAAAAAAAAAGAAAAGAAAAGAAAGCCCTATGAGTTGGATATGACTCCATGACACCTAACAACAGACACTATCTAGGGACATAAAATTCTGAGTAAAGCAATCTTTTCAGTTGTGTAAGAAAGCTTATAGAATATGTTATGTTTAGGAATACAATAAATATTATTTAATAAGAATGGAGATTCAGCAGGGTTTCTGTTCTAACAAGCCAAAAGAATTACAAAATATGCATTTATCTAAAATCTGAAAAATTCGTGGAGAGGTGTGTCTTGAAGGAACAGAATTTGTTTTCTTTTTTGCCCAGTGCCTTGAGCTTGCATACTTTGCAAGTGCTGTACTACTGAGATGTACCTCCAGCCCTTTTTTTTTTTTTTTTTTTTTTTTTACTTTCGAGACAGGGTTTCACTAAATTACTCAGACTGCCTGTGGTCTGGAACTTGTGATCCTCCTGCCTCTGCCTATTCAGTCGCTAGGATTACAGGCATGCGCCACCGTTCCCAGCTCTTGTTGTTGTTGTTAGGTGCTGTGAGGTCGTGTCTGATTCATAGTGAACCTCATAGAGTTTTTAGTGGCTGTTTCAGGACTGCCTTAGGGAGTGGATTGCCACATCTTTCTCCCATGTTCCCAGCTCTAGGAACAGAATATCTTGAGGGAAGTGTGAGTAAGGTCCTTTTAAATAACTGAAACAGAACTCAGTGTGTGTGTTTGTGTGTGTATGTATTGTTATTGTTTCTTTTCTTTCACTTTCTTCTCTTTGCTTTATTTCTTTTCTTTTGTCCCTACTCCAGGGGAGTGAATTGTACTTAAAGGTAGAAACCAGGTGATGAGTCCAGGCAAGAGGTACTGGTTGATTAAACTAGGGTTGTTGTACAACAGGGACACACTATTGTCAGTACTTCTCTGCTGTTTATAGATTTATCAATGGCAGATTGATTTTTGGGAGTGGGTTGCCAGGTCCTTCTCCAAAGCCTGTAGTACCTGGTGTTCCCAGGTGGTTTCTCCTCCAGGTACTAACAAGGCTCGACCCTGCTTAGCTCCTGAGATCTGACGGGATTGGAAGCCACAGTGCTATGTCTGTAGATTAGACTAGAGTGGTAGTAGTAAATTATCGAATTTTAGTTTCAAATGAGGAAATAAAAGAAAAAATTATACTTAGTTTTGTAAATATTACAGCTGTCATACTTTTTTCTAGGACAAGTGGTAATTAAGGGATGTATGGAGATACTTAGTAGCATAGAATTTTCTGTATGTGCAGGGGAAGAAATATGTGATCCAAAACTCACTATATCTATTTATGGCAATAGGACTTTTAAAGTAGTAAGTAGATCTTCTGACTTAGTTCAGCAACCCCCAACGTTTTTGCCACTAGGCACTGGTTTCTTGGAAGGAAGTGCCTCTAGGCACGGGTTCTTGGGGGAGGAAGATGGTTGAGCATGTAACATTCATTGTGTAAATAAAGGTGAAATGTTGCTTGGGAACTACTCACCTAGTGGTACAGGCCCCTTCCCTGGGGTTTGGGAACTATCATTTAGACTATTTTAGCATCTGTAACCTGCCTACATGGGCAGCTTTCTGGATCCAATTGGAAATTTATCTTGTTACCCACTAAATTAAAGTACTTAACAATTTTATTATAAATATCTGTTTTGGGATTATGTAAAATATTAAATTGTAAAAATAGCCAACCTTTTTCACCCACCCAACAACCAAACCTTATATCCACACCCTTTGTAATGAGACTTTTTAGATTTTCATATCAAATGATCCATTTTCATTCTTTATTCTTAGAATTTGGACTGGTCTTATAATTTCTTCTGTATCACAGACTATTAGGAAATGGTACACTTGTTCTGAGACTCACCATTAGAAGCCCTTGCCATGATCCACCATCTCTTTTGCTTTTTGTCTTTATCCTGTGACCAAAGTCTGGACATAATGCCCAAGGAGATGTGGCAAGCAAGATCATGTCTGTCCAATTTGCCAGTCAAATCCCCTGATGTGAGCGATCCTGATAAACAGGACTGGATACAATTGGACATTTGACCACAGTTGCATAAATGAGCTCCAGCAGTCAGCAAAGCTACCTACTACTATACAGACTTGTAAGTGAAAATAATTATCTTTCATCACAGGTCAAGGAAGTGTCATGATTGTTGATGGCACAACATTGATGTGGCTACAGATACCTGAGATAATAATGCATTAGTGTTCTGTGAGAAACAGAACCAATAGGAGCAAATTGGATGGATGAGAGGGGATTTCATACCCAAATTGACTCATAGTTTTGGAGGTTCAAAAGTTCTGTAATATGCCATTTGAGAACTGGAGAAGCAGGTAAATGGGTGGCATGATTCAATATTTATTTAAAGCCCTAAAAATGAAAACAGCTGATGATATAACTCTTAGTCTGAGGTCAAAAACCTGACAACCAATGGAAGTGCTGGAATAAGTCCCAGATTCTGAAGGCCCAAGAACTTGGAGCTGTGATATACAAGAGCAGGAGAAGAAGAATGTTTCACCTACAGAAAAAAGAGTGGATTTGCCTTCCCTTCACTCTTGTGTTTAATTTGATGCCCACCCATATTGGTGAAGGCAGATCTTCTTTACTCAGTTTACTGATTCAATTATTAATCTCTTCTAAATACACCCTCACAGACTTATCCAGAAGCAATATTTTGTCAATTATCTGGCTATCCTTTAACCTAGTCCTGTCAGTACTTAAAATTAGCCATCATAATTCTTGATAAAATTAAGAGGTATATAAGCATGTTATGTCTTTAACAGCAAGGTATATGCTACATACTGCTACTTTTATTCCATTAAATACATCCTAGAATGTTGAGTATTAAGTAAGTAATCAAAATTGTCAGCACAGATTACCTGAGAGATAACAGAAATGCCTCAAATTTTCTCCAAATTTCAAGGATCATGATTGTTTAACTCAGTATTCTGAGCCTTATGTTCATCAGAGTCTAGAATATACCTCTGAAAATATTTATTGAAAGAACTAATGGATGGATGCATATATTTATTTGAAGCCTCTGCATTATAGGTAATTGTGTATACAACTTAATCTTCCACTTTCCTTATTTATAACACATATTCAGAACTTGTTTTAAAATAAGTGAGATAATACACATTATTATGTGCTATGGACATAATTGTATCCCCTCAGAATTAACATGCTGAAACCTTAAACTCCATGTGATTACAGCTATAAACAGGGCTTTTAGAAATCAATTAATGTTAAATGAGATCAAAAGAGTAGGATTCTAATCCAAGAGAGTGGGTGGCTTATAAAATGCATATGGGAGAGATCTTCCTCTCTCTCCACACACAGTACCTAGCAAAGGCCATGTGAGAATACACAGAGGAAGCAGGCTGTCTGTAACACGGGCAGACAGCCTTCACCAGAACCCAATCCATACTGGAAACTTGATCTTGGATTTTTCCATCTTCCAAAATTATGAGAAAATAAATTTATGTTGTTTAAATCACTAAATCTATGATATTTTGTTTTGGCAGCCTGAGCCAACTAAGGCAGTTTGAAAAGAGCAAAAGAAAAAAAAAATCTTATTGTTACATATGCACTGATAATATGCTGTTGAAAGCTGAAAAATACTAACAGGAAACTTGTGAATGGGAGTAAAATGTGTTCTGAAAAACTAAACTAGGCTTTTTTTTTAACTACTGTGAAAAAAATAAACTGGGAAAACAGAGCTTTATTTTGCGACTTGGAGAAACAAAATAAAGCTCCAATGTTATTTTACACTTGATCAACGTTAGTTTACAGGAGTTGTTTGGATTACTTTAAAATTATACCTTACCTTTTCATATATACTAATAATATTTTCATTCTGTGGTTTGTCATTTATGTTTAAATATTATTTATGGTGACTTTTACCATATTAACACACTTTAATTTAGTCAGTTCGTTGACTATTTCTTTGAATGCTTTTGATTATAACTCTTCCATACTTGGAAAGAAATTGGAGATTCATTAATTTAAGATAGTTCTTATTTCTTTCACAAACAATAAACAATAAGAGGTATTCCTGCTTTGGCATCTCAAAAGGGTAGTTAAACCTTTACATTTTCTTGTTTCTGAGTCAATAAATTAGTTTTAAATTATAGTAGTGACAGTTAATATGTCCTGGTAGGCTGAAATGAACCCATCCAAATTTTGTTATGCACCAACCTGGGAAGAAATTCTATGAGATATATGTTAATAAGATGTCATTTACTAGACCAGCAGAGATTTTCCTTCTGGTGTTAAGGAAACAAGCTGCAGTGTTTTGAGTGGGCCATATGGTTAAAAAAAGAGCAACCTCTTCTAGCTGACAGTGACCCCAGTGAACAGCCACAAGAAAATGAAGCCTGTGGTTCCAGAGTTCAATCCGATAAAGTCTTTCAACAACCTGAGTAAGAGTTGAAAAGGATCTCACACTCTTAAATGAGAACACAGTTTAACCAACTTGTTAATTTCAGCCTAATGAGGGCCTGATATAGCTGTATCTGGAACTATGACTTATGAAAATTGAGATAAGAAATTTGCTTTGCCTAAGGTAAATAAATGTGTGTTAATTTGTTATATGGAAATTGAAAATGATATACAGATGATCATGTTTTATGACCTTAGGAAAAGAAGTCCTTTGTCTGTAATAACTAACAATTTCCTATCATTGTGAGTGTGATTTCCAAGCAAATTAGATTTGACTCATAGAAATAAAGAAATTCAGTTTACTTTAATCCTAATGCTCAGAATGCTACCCATTCAACCATACCAAATAGATTAAATTTTATTTTACTATGTTTTGTTGATTTTTACAGATTTACAATAAATAAATATTGAATATGCAATATCTTATCTGGACCAAAGTTCTAGCTTGACAAATACCAGAAAATTACTTAAATTTTCTATATCTATTTTTTGTCTGTAAAATAAAAATAGTTGGAGGCTTAGTTAGCTCAATTACCTCAATGCTTACCACAGTGCATGGAACAATGTAAGCACTCAATAATTATTATCTACACAAGTAATATCAATTATTACTGCTAGTACCTTATTTAATCTATATTCAATTTATTTTAGAATACAATACTTTTCAAATGAGGTATATAACTTAGTTTTTTGCAGATATAATCCTGCTGGCCTGTATAGATTACATCATTAATCAAAACTTTCCAGAGTCATAGTTTTAACTCCTCCTATATTTTATTGTGGTGATTTGTTATGTCCAGTATTGAAAATTTACACTCATTATTCCACTGTTTGTACATTCTTCTGCAACTGAATATTATAAACATTTACTCAGGTTAAAAACATGAAAGCCTAATAATACATCAATAAATTCTTGTATTTTCTGCTGCCATTTTAATATTAAGTTTTCACTTCATGAAGAATGATTTGTCTATAGTTTTCCCAGAACTTTTCTTTTCTTTCTTTTTTCTTTTATTCTTTTTCTTTTTTCCTTTTTTTTTTTTTTTTTTTTTTCATGATTTCAATGGCTGTGGTTGTGATGCACTTGACTCCATTTCAGGCTCTGGGAATGGAACTTTTAAGATGTTATCTTACCCTGGCCACAGTGGCTAGGGATGAGGAGTTTTCCCAAAACATGTTTCATTGATCAGGTCAGGTTTCATTGATGTCAGTCTTGAGAAGTGCAGTGCTGGAGCTAATGTCACTCCGTGGATTCTTATTTTCATATCCAAGTTTAGAAAGCCCAGTGAACTCGCATAGGTTAGGAAGATGAATGAACACTCTATAACTGTTTTTACTTTGTTTTTTAGTGTTAATCTATAGTAATGAGGTACTCAGCTTGTTTTATCTTACCTAAAAAAATCCATGTTGTAGTTCTTGTTCAACACAATTCTACTAGTTATACAAGATTTTACACCTTCCTGAAGCTTTTGGCTGGCTTTCTGGGCATTAGCAGAATAAAGTCCACACTGGTTTATAAAAAAGACAGAGCAGAACCTAAGTATGGTACAGACAGACTTTGATTTTTGATGGGAATACAATAAGCAAGTAATTCAGTGAAAATGGATGAACATCATCTGTGGATCTTGATGGGGAGTCATCTGCCAGAGGTTCCAGGAGAAATGGTGGAAAGTTCTCAGTCACAAGGAGACCGGTACATTAATGAATGAAGACATAGCTCCCATGGTTCCTGGTCCCTAGAACCACTTTCCCGAAAGAGTGCTTCTGAATAAGTCCTCTGAAAGCAGATCTTCTCCCTTCGTGGAAATACTTAGTATTAATAGCTGGGGTTTCCACATGGGCACTATTGAATTAACATAATTTACTTTTTCATCTTCTCCCAAGATTGATGAATTCTCCTCTTATATTTACTAAATATATCACTAAATACCAACTCTTTATGTTTATAGTATGCTAAAACATACCATTGTTTTATTTTGCTTTGTTTTCCATGGGCTTGCTAATTTATTAAAATAATATTTTTAAATAATTCACAGGTAAAAAATAGACTTCCTTTCCTGGAAGACACAGTTAAATAATGTTTGTAGCTTCTTAAGAGGTGAGAAAAACCTGTCATTTTAGTGTAAAAAGAAATGGGAAAAAGTACTATAATTTACTTTGAATTTAAAATTTTGAATATTCTTAGCTACATTAGCAATAACCACTGAAAAGGGAATGAAAAATAAATTTAAAATGATAAAATTTATTTACTTATTAAGAATATAATAAGAAAGGGGAAAGATTTATGTAAAGAAAAGTATATATTTTATCACATTTTCTAAAGGGAGAAACCCATATTCCAGAGACGCAAGTATTTAGAATCTGCTGCTCTTATTTTTATAACCGTGACAAAGTAGGAAACACATAAGATATGAAATATAAACAAGTATTTTATGAATTATAACAGGCTAGTAAGAATTGGGGATATTCTTGCTATCTTAAAATCCTTTATCATTTTTAGTTAAATCCTCTTTCTCACCATGTCATGTTATTTCTTTTCCACATGGTGATATTGATCCTATTTGTCTTCCATGTTCTTGAAATTCTTTTGGGATATCAGATACTGAGGATTTCCGCTGAGTATGAGGTCTTTGTTAATCTATTATCTTGGTCCTATTTTAGTTCTGTAAATTTTATTTCTCTAGGTGAGAGTGATCTTTCACTTCCATTATCTTTATGGGATCAAGTTAAAATATATATTTCTCAACCTGTGTCTTAGCCACACCTGTGAGCTCTTAATTTTTTCAAAAACTACCCCTCTCTGACCAAAAGCAAATAAGGATATTTTAGATTCACTTTATTTTTTAACTTATGATATAAATATTATATTTATGTTTTTATATGTGCTTATTATTTCCCTGTCATGTATTTGAGGAAATAAAAATTCAACCATCAATATGAAAATAACCACAAAATGATCTTGACTATATGTGTGAAAAATGGAATTTTATCTTATTTTTTGTTTATTTCTATTTATATTTATGACAGCTGCCAGTTAAATCTGTCTCATTTAATCTATGTTTCTTCTGTGCTGGAAAACTTTAAGGTTTATTTCTCTAATGTGTCTTGCATGCTTACAACAGGACTGCTGCATAATTGTTGGTGTAAGAATATTTGAGAATTTTTGCTGAATGAACAAATGACACCTGACTCTATAATTCAAACCTAGAGATTTTCTCATCAAAATAATTGCTACCATTTAATGAGTATATGCCATATTCCAGTACTAATGCTTTCAGTTGCTTACTTTTTTGCTGCTTTTAAAAATCGTTCACCAGTTTTACAAATAAAAACTTACAAAAAATCCTTTGACTTGGACATGACTCAATAGCTAGGAAAAAAAGTCCAGATTTACAAATATATTTCTGTCCAAAGATTAGTTCCTCATTCCAGGGCCATATGAGTCTGTTCAAAGGTAATTGAGATTTCCTAGGTAAAATTTAAATTTAGCTGTATAGTATCAAATAGATATTTAATTCTTACCAACACAGAAATGTGCACTGTTTTCTCTTTTATTGATGAAGAAATTATAAGTGAATTATTCAGTGTAAAGTGGAAGATAAGTCTAGTCTCTCTTTTGCAACCAAATGGAAGCTCAGACAATTTGTTTGAGCCTTTTTAGACAAGACCACTGGAAAAAAATGTGAATACTCATTGGTTATATTTGCTCAGAAGATAGAAAATTACTTCAGTGTAGAGAGACTACTAGAAAAGGCTTAAGCTCTTTTTTTTGGGGGGGAGACCTTGTCCCACACACTCACGTACCTGGACTTGGAAGGGCAACTTGGCTAATTGATGAGCTAAGGAGAAGGAATTACATACTTAAAATTTAAGTATTCTGGGACCCCATTCTTCAGAATGGTCTCCTTTCTGGATATATTTGTCCTGTCTTACCTAATAGGGCTCATAGCCTTACCAAAGGCTATGCAGTTCTGGCTGTACCAATGACACAGTAAATAGTCTGGATACCAATCAATAATGAAAAATGCTCTTTGTATCTTCATCCCTAAGAAAAAATGCCCATTAGAACTTTCACCAAAAATGTAACTAGTATTTTGTTCCCCATCTATATAAAACTTCTGTCAGTTTAGATATTGAGGAAGGAACTGTTAACTCCATAAATGTCTAAGATTTACCACCACTTTCTTTAACCAGGGAAATCTAAACATAAAATGTCTTCCTTCATTTCTTGCTCATTGTTACATAAAGATTAAATCAATTTGGTTGGGTGCAGTAGTGGATGCCTCTCATCCCAGTGACTCAGGTGCAGAGGCAGGAGGACTATGAGTTCTTAGTGACATTTTGACTCAAAATCTCAAAATAAAAAATAAAAGATGAGCTGAGGTTGCAGCCAAGTGTGCAAGGTACTAGGTTCAAACCCCAAGTACTGAAAAAAAAGAAAGAAAGAAAAGAAAGAAGGAAAGAAAGAAAAAAGTTATATGTAAAAGCACTTTTTTAAAAATTGATTTAATGTCTATTACATTTATACATTTATAACAACTATAGGTTGAAAAGAGATAGGTACTTAAAATGATTTGTAAACTTCATTAGTTCAAAGCAAAGAAAATTAGATTTAGAAAACCATGAGAAAAATAAATATTGGACTATGTTAGTACATGCTAATAAAAGAACATGGATCATGAAAGCAGGCACTGTTGTACATCAAAATCATAACACATAGTGATATATATGTATATATATATACATATATATGACAATTAATAATTTAAAGACTTTACACTTAAAGTAAATAACTTTGTGGCAGAGCAATTAACTCACACCCAAAGTTGCCCCAGAACTAAAAACAGAACCCAGGGCTTCCTAAACAAGACCTATTACTGGGTCTGATACAATCCCTAGATCTTAGTAAATGTTAGTATGCTCTTTTGCACTCTTTAATTCTAAAAATAAAATGCTCATATTCTATTTGTTTCTATTTCTCTTGAAAGTCAGAGCTCTATCACTTTCCATATGGACAACCCGAGGGTACTAGATGAGGAATTTTCTGGAAGCAGGGAGGGGCTTTTATTATCAATATGATGTCTCAAAGGGGAAAATCAATGTGTATATATTATGTCTTGTACTGTGGTAAAACTACCTCATTTTGGTGAATATTTGTATTCTAAAAGCATTGAGTGTGGTCAAATTTGGAAAGCAGAATTGTATTACAAATAAATTGGAAGGCTCAAGATAGATTCAAAGATACTATTAGATATTATTGCAATGGAGGGGCTGGGGATGTATATCATTAGTAGAGTGCTTAAGTATCTAGCATGAGTGAGGCCCTGAGTTTGATATGCTGCACTAGAAGAAAAGCTAAAAAAGCAAAACATAACAAAAACAATTAAACAAAAAATATTGCTGATATTATTGAAAACTTCAAAATGTAACTATTATGCCTACCATCCATATTCTAACAACTGAAAATACCTTTATTTCTTAAAAGGGGAATTTTGAGCAAGTATTTTTCTTTTCATAGGGTTTAGATGAGGGTGTGAGTGTAAAGCACAGTATTTGTAAATGTGAGTGGCAGTGTGCATGTGTGAGAATGTATGAATAGTGTGAATATGTGAGCCTGTATTCAAATGAATATGATCAGGTCCTCATGGGTTTAAAGTGAAGGCCTGTATATGCATGGAACTGAAGTTAAATACGACATTCATGCTGAACAGAATTTCTGCTCATTTTTTTGCAGATGTTCATCAGCTGAATCTTGCCTCTGTATATATACAGTTTAAGAAAGCCCCCATTTCCCCTTTAGAAATTCACCTTTAGATTATGATCTCAATAAGAGACCACATCTTTTCCTTCTTTTTGGCAGGTGCTACTGTCAGTATTATATTCTCAACTGTGCACATATTTCCTAAGACAAACTTGATCCACAGTTAGGTAACAGTATGTATATGCAAAAGACTCAGCTCTATGCTTTTTATCTGTAGCACTTAATTTCGTTTTTAAAAGTCTTATGTTTGATTGTTTTTAAATTCAGGTTCTCAAAGTGTCTTAATATTGTTCAGACTCAATAATTTACTTTTATAGGTATGAAGAAAATATTTAGTTATTTGTAGAAAATATACATTCCTTCACTTAACTTTTTATCTCAATTTTTTTCCAATAGATATTTTTGTTTGTTTGTTGTTGCTCCTTTCTATCATGTAAGTGAACTTGGTTTGTAGCTTAATATTGAAGTTATTGTTTCATCTTGAACTGTATGTAATTATATGGAGCAATTTGTTTTAATTTTGACATTGATGAATAACCTTAACATAAAAATATCAAGATAATTTTCAACTAAGTTTTAGGCTTTTTTATGTAACTCAACTAGAGTCTGTTTGTTAACCTGTCTTGAACTGCATTAAGGGTCTCTTATTTAACTACAAACAGGGTTATGTGATTGGCAATGGTATTTCATGTTTGACTTGAATATTTTCATGTTTTTTATGACTTTGAATTTGAGCAATTTTAAGAAGGACATCAAGTTTTCATTCTCCAGCTTTCTCACAACTGTCTATTTTGTGAGCTGGCATAAGCATCATTTTAGCCACTCACTTTCTCAAAACCCTTTAGACTGAGATTCCAAACTAATGGAAAAATTGTCTTTTAAGAAAAATAAACTGAGATACAAAAGAGCAGAACAACCTGAGTACTGTTGTCATGGTTTGAATATAAAATGTCTCACAAAGGTCATGATCTTTAACATTGGGCTCCAATCTGGTAGTACTGTCCTGAGAGGATATGGAACTTTGGGGCAAGATCTAGCTTGGCAGAAATGAGTCACTTGGAAGCAAGACATCGACAGTTTTCAATTCAGATCCATAGTTCTGAAAGGTCTTTGCCTCCTGCCCCATCATTCTGTGAGGTCATCTGAAAAAAGTCCTGCCTCTGCCACTACCACACTTGTCCTGTCATTATGGAGTGATCCTCTAGCTGTGAGCTTCCAATAAACCTTTTCCTCTGTAAGTTTGGATTGATATTTCTGCTACAGAGATGACAGCTGACTAATACAGCCATCAAAATTGAAAAGTGAAATTCAGCTAACAATTAAAAAAACAGCTGTGAGTTAGGATCAAACGATACAGTGAATGTTTAAACAAAAACAACAGAGCTGGGTGCAGTGACACATGCCTATAGTCTGGTGACTTGGGTGGCAGAGGGAGGAAGATTGAATTTCCAGGCCAGAGGTTGTTGTTGTTGTTGTTAGGTGCCCTCAAGTTGTGTCCCCCTCATAGTGACCCTCAGAGGGTTTTCAATGGATGATTGTTTTGGGATTGCCTTGGGGGTGGATTGCCACATCCTTCTCCCACTTATGTGGTGCTGGGAATTGAACTCAGGACCTCAGAGACTGCAGAGAAGTGCTCTACCAACTGAGCTAAATCCCAGCCTATGCCAGAGGTAGTCTGTGTAATTTAGGGAGACCATCTCTCAAGGTAAATGATTTAAAAAGGGGCTGGGGCTGGGGCTGTAGCTTAGTAGTAGAGCAGTTGCAAAGTATGCATGAGGTACTGGTTTCAGCCCTGCAGTGCTGAAAAAAAAGCAAAAACCATTAAAAGACATTGTATTTCATTCCCCCCAAAACACTCCCCCATCCCAGCTTTGAGTACAACTTATCCCATCACTCTTGCCACTTTCTGAAGCACTTTGGTAAGTTCTCTTTTGTGAGTGTAATGGCCACCTTGATGTCCTGAACAGATCAAGACATTTAGCTTTCATGGTTCTTTTGACTTTGGGAAACAGCCAGAAATCTCAAGGCACCAGATACATTCAATAAGGTAGATGAGGATACACCATAATTGTTTTATTTGACAGAAATTTCAGTACCAGAAATGTGAGACACAGAGCATTGTCGTGATGGAGGATGAAATCAAAGACACTCATGAACTGATTCAAAAACTGGTAAAAACTAAAGGACAAATGTGTTTGAAGCCAGTGGGAGTATGAGAGGGGTTAATAGGAATGCATCTTTTACTATAATATTTTTTCTAAATATAAACACTCATCATACCTTGTGATACTTTATGTAATACCTAAGGCACTTATATGTTGTGGAACAGCTGGTAAGTAGGAAAAGGAAAAGAAATAAGGCATAACTTCTTTCCAAACAAGGATGCCTCCAAGAGGAACTGAGACTTTAAAATCTGTGGTCACAAGAGAAGGTTATTACAAAGAGAAGATATGTTATTTGTCTCAATGTATATAAATTGCACAACAATAATAATTATGATGATATAGATGGAAAAAAGTAGACAAGACAAAAATAAGATCTTTGTAAGAAAGATCTGGGAATGAGAAACTCTTCTTTTACTGCTAACTTCTATATCTCAGGGCAGATCCTCCCACTGGTGCTCCATATTTTACTTGGCAAAATATGAAGGCAGAGCATCACAAAAAGTTTACATGTTATTATAGTAAAACTACAATTCACAACCCTTTATGTTTTGGCTCAAGTTTGCACAATTCTCAACCTTGTTTAATTTGATGATATCCTAAGTTAACTGAAATAGGCAGATATACAACTCCAGGGTTAAATTAATCAACCACATTTTTTTTTCATTTATGCCAAATCATGTATTCTAAGGTCTCAGTGGCATAATGTGTCTATAGATGATGATATGGAGAGACTGTGTCTTATGTTATACTCATCTTATGAGAGGAAGTTATAATGAGATTAGTTCCACATTATTTGGCCTCATCACAGTGGTACCTGAGATTGTCACAATTAAAAGAAAACACCTGAGGTGATTAAATCTAATTCTGAATATACTTCAATTGAGTCGGCAAACAAAAATCAAGATAAAGAAAATAGATCAGTTAGTGACAGGACCTGGGATATTGAAATCTCCTTGGATTACACTATTTTCCCTATTATTCTGAGTTAGGATATAAACAATACAGAAGTTTAAATTTTCTTAAACTCCTATGGGTTGTGATCTAACCTCTACTGAACTAATCATCAGAGTTCAAATTCAATACATAAAACAGCACTTTCCAAAGAGCAGGAAGGGTCAGACTCAGAAAATATAAGTACATCATCCAAAAGTCAAATTGTGCATTTCCTATTCACTTTCTTCAGTGTTCCCAAGTTCATACAAAATATATTCCTGGGTGGTATAGCCAATTTTTTCCCTTTGTATATTAGCAACATATCCCTGTTGGATAAGAATATTCAGTATTTATTTCTCTGAAATATGTTAAAATTCAGCTGGCATTTCATATTTTTACAGGCTTGTTAAAAATATCTAGGGAAATGTATTGCCTGTGGATGAAATCTGATTATTACTCTTTTGAAACAACTATAATAAAAAAGCAAAGCCAAAAAATAGGAGATGGTTAAAATATGATGAAATGAATCCATAAGATTCATCAAGTTCTAGATTATATCAATCTTACTTTCTAGTGAATGTTAAAGAGAACCAACAATGCCCAACATTTCAGTGTGCTTAAAGAGCTGGACCAGGTGCTGCTGCTTCACTGACAAGAAATAATTTGCAACTATTTCACTTCTAAGAGATTGTGTTCCTGAGCAGAGTATTTGGGCCATGGGAATCAATGGCAGGATTAGTAAATTCATCTTTATTCAACCATAATCTATTTAGTAACAACAATTTGCCTAATCCTCCACCAGGTAAATGTGGGTTGAAATTAAGAAACAGAAACAAAAACAAAAAACCAACCAAACAAACAAAAAAAAAATGGGAAAGTTACTGAGATCCACACTGATGCAATAAACTGCTAGAAAATCATAGCAGTGGGTAGGCTTCCCTAGGTTTGCGGCAACCAGAGATAAAGTTGGAATTCTGAGAATCAGGGAAATGTGCAGAGGCACAAACTTCCATACGACTAGTGCTTAATGGAAACATACATTCTAAAAGCAAATGTAATTAGGACAGCCTGCTTTGTATATGGACTATATCTTTTGCTTATTCAGGCTTCAGTATTCAGTATATTATGCAAATATCTTGTTTCAAGCTTCAATAGTAAATCATTTTTGTACTGTTTTGAGCAAAATTTAAACAAGCTAGCTTTCTATAGAAATTGACAAATATTACATGAGCAGATTCCTTGTGCTTTTATATTTTGATCATGATTAGTAACCTTGTTTTCCCTCCTGTCACACTGTCTTCTGTATATATATTTGTAAAAAAAGACTCAGATAATGTATTTATTTACATGAACCCAGCTGTCAAGGCATGTGAAGGTGATGAAGAGTCAGTTTATCGCATGGTGTTCCCTTCCTAATCTAGCAGGACTGGACTGTGCAGAGGTATGCACTAAACACTGGGGAAATAAGAGTAATATTAAAAATAAAATCCCACCTTACAGAAGATTCATTTCATTGTATCTATCTACCTATCTATCTACATGTGTGTGTGTGTGTGTGTGTGTGTGTGTGTGTGTGTGTGTGTGTGTGTGTGTGTGTATAGACAGGTAAGGGAGAAGGACATGGCAACCCTCTCCCAAAAATCAATCCACCATCGAAAACCCTGTGAATGGCAGAGAAACACTGACAATAGTGTTTTGTCTCTTGTATATATCGTTGCTATGAGTCAGATACCAACTCTATGGCACCTAACAACAACAACAACATAGACAGGCTTACATATACAGATACATACACATATACCTATGGAAGTATATATAAATACTTATATATTTATATTTTATTAAACAGTGAGTGTGCATGTATCCAAACGTGTGTGTGAGTATAGGTAGAAACAGGAACCTACTAATGAGAAGGTTACCTAATTGCTGAGGGCTTATATCAGGTTAGGATGCACCCATTTTCAAGTAAGCACATAATCAGAGCTGAACACCATTAAATAATTAAAGAATGGGAACTTTGTAGGACCCAGAGAAGGCGACTCAGATTGGAGAGGCTTCATAAGCAGAAAGGGAATGAAATGGGATAAGAGAACTGATTAGGAATAATCACAGGACAGAATTCAGAACTTAATAATTACTATTTAAAGGTGTTTTCTCTAGGATTTTTAAGTTCAAACCTTACATACCCATCTACACAATCCTCAATATATGTTATGTTTCTCATTATTGTGTTTTTACGTATTTCAACCATACAATACAGCAAATGATATAATCAACACACTGAAATCACCACCTAGCTAAAGAAATTTAGTTCTAATAACTGAAGCCCATTTTGTATCCCTTCTGTTCTAGAAGTAGCCACTATTCCATTTTTTATTTATCATATACCTAAATGTTTATATATACAGAGCACGATATTTAAATAAATATAATAGACATTTTAGTTCATTTATTCTTCAATTTGTTATATGCTCCATATAAATTTTGTAGATGTATTTTGGAAAATCAGATTATTTATCCAAATAACAAATTCATATAAATTCACTTGTTCCATTGATTTATTAATTTTTCTTATTCTTCCTTTTTTGATTACTGTATTGATAAGTACTAAACCTTATTTATATTATTTTAGGGATTATCTTTAAAATGTAGCATGAATACTTGAGCTAGTAAAGGCTAAAGTTATTTATCATTTCTTTTTTATTCCTGAAAAAAAATCATAGAAGAGATATCCTTGGCCCCAACACCCATTTACTCTCCCACCCCTATCCCAATGCACACACAGCTCAGACAAAACACGCAAGCTTTCTTGTGTACTTTTTCTTTGGATAGAGAGTATTTCGGGGTTATGTTCATTTGTTTGTTTTATCTAGCTCATCCAGTTGCTGAGTCTATACACCATTGGAGATCTCAGTATTTTTGTAGAGATGTTATTCACAGCTCTGCATCTCCTGCAGGACCACTCACCTCCTTTGTAAAAGATGTGCTTTCCACCCTCTTTGTTCTTGAGAGTGTGACTTTTTTTTTTTGACTAGTCACCACCATGTGTGGTGGGATGTTTCCTGTTATAGATTTTGTTTTATTTTTATTTATGGATATTGAAATTTTTGATGCTTTCTAGAAAGTTCAGGTACGTATTTGTACAGTCAGTAACAATTTATGGAGCTCCTACCCATGCCAGGCATTAATTCTTGACACAAGACACACAGTATTGACCAAAACAAGAAAAATCCTTTTCTTTCAGAAGATTAGCCATGCTAGCTATCATTCCAAGTGTTTTATAGTGAGACACGTGTGATGCTGATGTTACTCCTGTTGTTTTAGAGATAGCTACTCTATTATGTTGCTAGAAATTACTTTCCTGACTCTCATTTTAAACCAAATGTACATTTACATTTATGTTAAATTAGTATGATCAATAAGTTCAATTCTAATATGGTTATAAACTCAGAGTTCTTGTTTTCACTTGTTTTTCCTTTTTTCTTTTAAAAGAATATTAATAAACTTAAGCTTTTTCTGAGTTATTAACAGCAGTCATAACCTATGTTAACTTTCAAGATGATACTGACTTTTTGAAATATAAAATATTTAACACATTGTTTAGCATGATTTAAACTGCTCTATAAATAATAATTTCCTATTTCCCTTCTGCCATGAAATAGGAGACATTATTTCTCTGTCTTATTCTGTCACAAAATGAAAAATGTTAACTATATAAGAAATAAATTCATCCTAAAATATTACACATTTAATTGTGCTGCCCTCTTGGTAATGATATTTTTAAGGATCATTTCCTGATCTGAAAATGAATGCTGAATCTATTAATTCCTTTGAGATCAACTGATTATTTTGCTCTAATTATAATGCTGCACTTTATAGCTTTTATGGCAGTGCCTTGTTGGATACCAAGAACCCAATTACTTTTCCCTTATTTTAGTAGGAACTCAGAAAGTTAGCACAGAGATTGATACCAATGCTTTTGAATTGATTAATGTTGAAACAATCACTATTGGTAGCTCATTGTCCACATGATGGGTCTGGCATAATCTGTTATATCCTGTTGTTACTGTTGTTGTGTCCTACCTTTCTCCTTGACCTTGTTTTGCCTGTCAGTTATGGTGGTAATGTGTAACTACCTCCAGCTTCACTATGTTCAATATAGATGACCTATAATTTATTCTAAACTGATTTCTTCCCATCTCCTCTTTACAGGAGGACAAGAGAATTTAGCCTTACTATGTTTATTAGTCCAC
The DNA here is from genome assembly GCA_007922755.1 of Pedetes capensis. Lineage (NCBI taxonomy): Eukaryota > Metazoa > Chordata > Mammalia > Rodentia > Pedetidae > Pedetes > Pedetes capensis. The sequence continues at coordinate 25,247 of VMDO01013741.1, read as the reverse complement.
TCAGGCTGCAGTGACAAAATACAATGGAGTGGGTGGCTTAAATAAGAGAAAGCTATTTTTCACAGTTGTGAAGATTAAAAGAATGCAGTTAAGATGCCAGCACTGCTGTTCTCAGGTGAGGCCTTTCTGGCATGAATTGTCCGCCATTTTACTGCATCCTCACATGGATTTTACTTGCGCTTGCATGAAGGGACAGCTCTTTTGTGTCTCTTCCTCTCTTATATGGACATCAATCCTGTCAGATCCTACTCTTACAACTTCATTTCAGCTTAATCCCCTCCTCAAAAGCCCTATCACTAAATACAGCCCACTGGAAATTAGGTCATCAACATATGACTTTCAAAGGAGATATAGTTCATTCCATACTGGATATTTTTCCACAAATATACTTCGTTTATTTTCATTGGTCCCTGTTGTACATAAATTCTAAATTTATATGAAGTCATGGGTTACATAATCACAAGGTAATTTCATAATTGTGTTAGTTTTAGCATTTTAGTTGACCATGATTTATTTCCACATATTTGCTATAATCATCATAATAAAAACACAAATTCTATAAAATCTTACAGCAGCTGTTTTCACCTGTTATTAGAATCACCTGCACTCATTATTCATAAAAAAAATTCCAAAATGCACTGCCAGAGACTCTGATTCATTATATCTGAAGCAAAACTTGCCAAATGTAGTCTTTAAAAAAAATCACAAATTATTCTAAAACTATCTGGATATTTAGAGTAAACATTTAGGTTGTTTACATAATCCAGCCTATTGCATGTCCTTGAGTTGTTGGGATTATAGGCTTGTACCACCAAGCCCAGTTTATTGTTGCAATCTTGATAGATATTTTGAGAGGAGAAAATAAAGATAAAGGGAAGTATGTAAAGAAGTGGGAAAAAAAATCACACGTAAGAGCACTTGTAAGAGCATTAGAAAACCTGAATCAAAATTGGAATAAAAAGCCTGATGTAGTGGCACATGTTCGCAATCCTAGTATTTGGAAGGCTGAAGTGAGAGATTCATAATTCTAGGCCAACCTAAAATACATGCTGCATTCCAGGCCAGCTGGGGCTAGACAGCGTCTGTATAGAAAAAAACAAAACAAAACAAAACAAAACAAAAACAAAAACAAACAAACAAAGGAGTAAAAATAGAATAAAAAGGTGGTTATGTCTAGTGCAAATGCTTTATTGTCCTTTAGCATGAGTCACATGTTGTTGATTTATTTATTACTCTGTTGCTATATTCTACAACAATGTGAATCCTTATAATAAAATAGAGCAGGGGTATACCAGTTGGGTCCACTACCCTTTGCATATATTTTCCTTGAAAAGACCTGAGGGCTTACAGATGCTGACTGCTATTACAGCAGAGACTGTTGAGAAGATACAGAATAGCATTTCTCCTTCAACTACTCTTCAAATGATGTGATTACTGGCATCAGCAAAACATTCATTCCTCTTGCAGAAAAAGAAGCTCCATTAGTGATTAGAAATTTTAGGTCTACAGGGGAAATAATCAACAACTTTTGAATCCTGAGATGATTAAAAATAAAAGAAAGGAAAATTCAGTTATCTCTATGATACAAAAAGCAATTTTGGTGTTATATAAAAGGAAGTGCTTTCTCAAAAAAATTGAGATTGATACCTAGAGAAGAATTGGTTCTATAAAGAATTTTTCTGCTTGGCTACACTGTATTTTTACACTTAAAAGTCACAGTAGGAAAATCAAACAACAGACATCAGAAAATTATTTAAAAAAATATATATGTATCAATGTTTGTCTGTAATGAGTAAAAAATGACCCCTTTGAATATAAAATGGAGAAATGAGTAAGTCTGGCTTTCTCATGAGATTAGTAATAGGATACAAAAATGTTAACTTCTAGCTCACTGATGTATTAAATTCAAGCCAACCCAATGGTGACTAAACATTATAATATCCAATAGCTTTTATTGATGGTCTAAATGAAATTACATGATAGTCCCAGTTCAGTTTTCAAACACAGATGATACATAAATACAAAACATGACTCAATTAGTGGTTCTGTCTTCAGCTGCATCCACACATTAAAGGAGTATTTTTCTCATCTGTAAAAGAGATGTGCAATGCAGATGGGACACATTTCTTTGTGATTTAAGTAGAGATCTCAAGGCAAGGACTTTCAAATTAGAAAAGGAAACTTGTTAGCATTTAAGAATTTGAACACTCTTTCTAAATCTGTGTATGTCCCATCCAGTTTTGAACACTCCAGACAATTTCTTTTGAGGTTTCTTTTCATAAGCTTGTCTGAAACTTCTGAATAAATTGTTTTTCTTCGTAGGAATTTAGTAATAAAATTTCAAATCAGAACCATATCATTACAAAATAATTTTCACTGTGTCTAAACAGGATGATACTTAATCCAGAAGAATAAATTCTCTTAGCCTGGGGAGGTGACACATTTACTTCAAAATATTTTAAATATACCTGATGGATGTTACATAACTTCTAAAATGTACTTAGTCTTTTTGCTTATTTATTGACTATAATGACAACTCAAGCATCCTCATATGAAACAAAATGCAAGATTAGTGCATACTAAATCATACTGAAATATACATAAGTCTAAAAAACTGCAGTAATATTAGAATCTGAGGCATACATTTATTATCTAAGTTTTTTTAATTTTAACATTTTCAGTTTCAACACAGAAGTGCATTTAAAGTAGCACATTCATTTATTTGGGTGGAATATTTACTTAAAATTTTATGATGAATATCAAATTTTTCTCTACATTTATAAAGTTATTTTCAACAAGATTCTTATTTCCTGGGATGAGGACATAGCTCAGGGTTATAGCACCTGCCTACTATGTGCAAAGCCTTGAGTTCAAAGCCCAACACCAAAAAAAAATATATCATATTTGTCCTATATTTGTATAATTCAATACAATATTGATTGCTTACATTTTGCTATAAAATTAAAAATTCTATAGTCTCATTCTCTAGATTCCAGTTACTCAAAGCTACACATAGCTGGTTACTTCATATTTAGAGCAATAATAGAGCATTTCCATTACTGAAATTATTTCATCTACACAGTACAGCTCTGGATTTTTAACATTTTCATTCATGTGAGCTATAGATAAATAGATAAATACATACAAGTATAATTAATCTGGTGTGTGCATATATAAATTTAATCTTATGTGTTTGTACACACACTGACACACAGACACACAGAAACACACCTATAGTTGTTAGGTGCCATTGAGTCATAATCACTTGTTTGTCAGTTTGCCATCCTGTGGGGGCTTGCATGTTGCTATGATGCTGAAAGGAATGCCATCAGTATTTCAGATACCAGTAAGGCCATCCATGATGGGCAAGTTTAAGTGGAGCTTCCAAAGTAAGACAGACTAGGGAGAAGGACCTGGCAGCACACTCCTGAAACAATCAGCCATTGAAAATCCTATAATAGCAGAGAAGTGATGTCAAATATAGTGCTGGAAAATTGTTCCCTATGCTGGGAGGCATATGACAGATGACTGCGAAGAGATGCCTCCTCAAAGTAAGGTGGACATTAATGTTGGGAATGGAAAAAGCCCCCAGGACCTCTTTTTACTGATATGTCATGACTCAAAATGAGAAGAAACAACTATAAATTCCCATTAATAATTGGAGCATAGAATGTATGAGATATGAATCTAGGAAAGTTAGAAATTTTCAAAAGGGAAATGAAGCACATAAAAATTGATATCCTAAATATCAGTGAACTAAAATGTACTGGTATTGGCCATTGTGGATCAGATAATCCCATGGTGTACTGTCCTATGAGTGACAACTCAAAGAGAAATGGATTTGCATTCATCACCAAAAAAGCCATCTCAAGATCTGTCCAGAAATGCAATACTGTTGGTGATAGAATAATATCCATACACTTACACTCTAACTCAAATATACACACCAATCATTAAGGCTGCAAATGAAGAAGTGGAAGATATTTACGTTCTCCTTCAGCCTGAATTCGACCAAACATACAATCAGGATTCACTGATAATTACTGATGTTTGAAATGCAAAACATGGAAATATGGAAGGCAGCTCAGTAGTTGGAAAGTATGGCCTTGATTTATATCACCTTCTTCAGACTGAAATTGGCCAAACCTGCAATCAGGATTCACTGATAATTACTGGTGATTAGAATGCAAAAGTTGGAAACAAAGAAGAATGCTCAGTAGTTGGAAAATATGGCCATCACGAAAGAAATAATGTTGGAGATGACATGATAGATATTTGACAGACAAATATCTTTTTTATTGCAGATACATTTTATCATTAACATAAATGGCAATTATTCACATGAAACAGACCAGACAGAACATGCAGGAATCAAATTGTAGAAAGACACAGCAGAAAAGCTCAATATCAAATGTTAGAACAAGACCAGGGGCTGATTATGAATGAGAACATTAATTGCTCAGCTGGGTGCCATGATGTACGCCTGTAATCCCAGCAGCTAGGGAGGTGGAGGCAGGAGGATCACAAGATCAAGACCAGTGGCAGTCTGCATAATTTAGCGAGACCTTGTCTCAAGAAGCAAAAAAAAAAAAAAAAAAAAAAAGGGAGGGGCTGGAGGCGGAAGCTCAGTGGTCCAATACTTGCAAAGCATGCAAGCACAAGGCTCTAGGTTCAACCCCCAGGACTGAAAAACAAACAAACAAACAAATACAACCCAAAAAAAAAAAAACATCAATTGATTATTTGCAGATTCAAGCTGAAACTGAAAAGTAAAATAAGTATTCATGAGCCAAGTTATGATCTTGGATATATCCCACATGAGTTCAGAAACCATCTCAAGAACACATTTGATGCATTAGACACTAGTGATGGAAGAACAGATGAGTTGTGGCATGCTATCAAAGACATCATTTATGAGGAAAAGAAAAGTTATCAAAAAGATAAGAAAAAAAGAAAAGACCAAGTTACATTTTAAAAGAGACTCTGAAACTTGCCCTTGAATGCCCAGTAGCTAAAGTAAAAGTAAGACATGATGAATTTAAGGTACTAAACAGAAAATTTCAAAGGGCACCTTGAGAAGACAAAATCAAATATAATTGCATGTGCAAAGGGCCAGAGATAGAAAACCAAAAGGGAAGAACATGCTCTGTTTTTCTCAAGCTCAAGGAATTGAAGAAAAAATTTAACCCTTAAGTGGCAATAGTAAAGTTTTCTATAGGGAATATGTTAAGTGACACAGGAAACATTAAAAGAAGATGGAATAGATACAAAGAGTTATTCTACTAAAAACTGGTGGATGACCAATCATTTCAAGAGGTTGCATATGATCAGGAACCAGTGGTACTAAAGGAAAAAGTACAAGCTGCCTTAAAGGCATTGGCAACACAAAAGGCTCCAGGAATTGAAGGAATAGTCATAGAGATCTTTCAACAAACAGATGCAGAACTGGAGGTGCTCATTTATATATGCTAAAAGATTTAGAAAACAGCTACCTGGCCAAGACTGGAAGAGATCCATATTTGTGCTACTCCCAAAAAAGGAGATCCAACCCTATGCAGAAATTATTGAACAATATTATTAATATGACATGCAGGTAAAATTTTGCTTAAGATCATCCAAAAGTGACTGGAACTGTAAATGACAGGGAAGTGCTGGAAAATCAAGCTAGATTTAGAAGAGGGGGTGGAACTAGGGACATCCTTGGTGACATCAGATAGATTTTGACCAAAAGCAGAGAAAGACAAAGATGTCCATCTATGTTTTATTGACTACGCAAAAGCACTTGACAGTGTGCATCATAAGAAATTAAGGATAATAGTGTAAAGAATGGGAATATAAGAATATTTAATTTTACTCTAGATCAAGAAAGCAAAATCTTTGCAACTAGATTGGTAAGCAACTGCATGATAAATGCAGAAAAGTTTGAGGCTATCTAAGATTTTGCATTATTTGGTACAACAATCAACCCCCATGGAGCAGCAGTCAAGAAATCAAAAGAAGCATTGCATCAGGAAAAGCTGTTGAAAAGACTTCTTTAGTGTGTTGAAAAGTAAAGATTTCCCATTGAAGGTGTAGGTGTGCCTGAGTCATGCCATGGTATTTTCAGTTACATCATATGCTTGTTAAAGCTAGATGTTGAATAAGGGAAACAAGAGAATTGATGGTTTTGAATTATGGTGCTGGAGATGAATATGGAATGTATCATGGACTGCCAAAAAACCCATCAGATCCATCTTAGAAGAAGTGCAACCAGAGTGCTCTTAGAATCAAGAATATTTAGACTATATCTTATACATTTTAGACACGTTGTACAGTATGTGCCTCTAAGTACTTCTCTCAAGGCCACAGCTACTGATATTACCATGTGGTCTCCCATTCAAGTACTAACCAGGTCCAATCCTGCTTAATATCTGAGATTTGATGAGATTGGATGCCAGGGTGGTATGGCTGTAGAGGCCAAAGGTAGCAAGTTTAGCTAGACTCTGCAGCCCAGTGGGAGAGCACTTGCAAAGTATGGGCAAGCACCTGGGTTCAGTGCCCCAGTTTAAATAAATGAAGGAAAGAAAGAACGAATAAATGAATAAATAAATAAATAAATAAAATTTATATAATATGAAATATATTGCAAGGAGACAAGTTGTAAAGTATACCCATAATTATTATCAGAAGTCTATTTTTTTCTTCTGGTAAAATAAGCACAAATTGAGCTAACTTAAAAAAATATTTAAAAATACCCAGTTGAAACAATAAAGAGTTAGAAATTCAAACATTGGGAGTGCAAACAAGTGGGAATCCCAGCAACTAGAACCAAGGGCTTAGACTCTCGCCTTTACCTCTCTTTCTACTTAGTGTTGCATTTTTTTCCTAAAATTGACCACTTTTTCCTTCCACTTGGATATGTTATCAGGAGCAGCTGCCAGAAACACAAATCCTCACAGATAAACAACATGGAAAGAATTTCTTCATCTAGCTTGAGATGAATATAAGGGAAAAGTTTCTCATATAGCTACTCCATTTACATGTCCATGCTGTGACTTAATAACCATGAACTTTTTTATGTTGGAGGCTCATTTATTCTATTCTATCACTTTGTGGAATGGAGTCAGGATACCGTCTGTTTACATTAGGACTTTATGCTAGAGGTGGAGAGGCAGACAAAGAAGTTATTTCCTTCCAGAAAGAGGGAGGAATATCACCAGTTAGAAAAATAAATAATTTCTATAAGTGGCTTACTTTTGTTGTGTAATAAATCTTTACTTTTAGTATCTGAGGTACATAGATTGCTTGAGCAGTTACTAATATGATAAATGGGGCTGGGATTTAGCTCAGTGGGTAGAGCACTGCACTGCAGTCTCTGAGGTCCCGAGTTCAATTCCCAGCACCACAAAAATGGGAGAAGGGCCTGGCAATCCACTCCCAAGGCAATCCTAAAAACAGCCAGCCATTGAAAACCCTATGAGGGTCGCTATGAGTGGGATACCGACTTGACGGCACCTAACAACAACAATAAATATGATAAATGGATGGCTCTGGAATCAGGTGGAATGAATAAATTACCATTTACCAGTTTCCAAAAGTTTTAAAAGGGGATATATAGTAAATCCCTAGCAATGAAAAAATTAACAAGCCCCCTCATTTTTTCCTTCTCATGGTAAGTTTTAACTAAGACCCCATGTAATACAGATTTTTAAACTTCAAAGGTGAGTTGTATAAAATTCAGAATATTGAAAATTCAGAAAGGAACTATTTTAAATATGCGATGTGCCATTTCACCCATGAATTTGTAACGTAGTACAAGGCAGCATATATACAATTATATAGAATGGTGCTGTTGTTGTTATTATTCTTAGGTGCTGTTGAATTGGATCCGACTCATAGTGACCTTCATAGGGTTTTCAATGGCTGTTTGGGGATTGCTTTGGCAGTTGATTGCCATGTCTTCCTGCTTTTGTGGTGCTGGGGACTGAAACTGGGTCTTCAGAGTATGGAGCAGCACTCTACCATCTGACCTAAATTCCAGACCATATGGAATATTAGGATGGAGTATTTTATTTATGGTAGAATTTATCTTTCACTGTATTTAAAATGCTGATTTCTTATTGAAAAAAATAAGCATACTTTGTAAACAATGGTGTCTTCCTGATGTATCTGAAAATATCTTCTGTGTCTACCATTTGTTTTTTATTTTGTTAGGTGCAGAAAATCAAGGTCCTTTCATAGCTGGAAAATAAGAGTGGTTTTATGTTAGGAGCCAGAGGATAAAATTATAAAAATAATATTTAAAGTAAAAGATTCATTTAGTATTCCATTACCATTTTATGATACTAGTCTTATTTTTATGTTTTAAAATTTCTTATCTATTTGCATTTTAAATAAAAAACCAAGAAGTCACTACACATTGCCTCATTATCGATTGTCACACTGTAGTATGTACATTTGTTTAATATTTAAACCTGCACCTTTGCTGTGGTTTGATTTTTTTCCCTCAAATTCCATGTATTGAAAATTTAATCCCCAATGTAACAGTGTTGAGACTGTGGGGTGTGTGTGTGCATATGTGCTTGTATTTCTGTGTACTTCTGTGTATATGACAGGTGCATGAGTTAAATGATTGTGGCAGTCAAAATCACCTAAGGTAAGTTTACCTTACAACACTGAAAAATAGTCATCAAAAACCTCTTACTCTTCAACTTATTCAGTATCATTTGACAAGCCTTTTACACTCCTAGTACTGGGTATCGTTTTGTTAAATTGATGTAAAAAAACTCTAATTTCTGTGTTAGATGCCTTAATAGCCACAAATTTACAAAATAAAATGAAGTCAAATGGGAAAAGAAAATGTCTGTGGCTTTAGATCAATGATCCAGCTCTAGAAATACCTTAAAATCTTGCAGTAAAGCTATTTTACTGTTGTGTCTCGCAGCTCCTGCTTCATTGCTCATTTGTAAAAACAAACATTTGCCATGAAGACATAACTGCCAATTCACCCTAAATAAGACAAATGAGATAATGAGACCAGTGGCACATTCAAGTCGACAAATCCTGCAGAATGCCCAGCTCTAAGTAAAAAGCTTTCCTTTCCTGCCAAAAGGTCTATATGCTAATACTAACTAATTTGCCAACCCTGGCCCTACATTGTTTGACAATAGCTGAGCATATCAGTTTGTTACAGTTGTGACATCCATTTGGATGTAAAGTGTAGCTCGATCTAGTAATCTGTGCAACCTCTTAACCCAGCAACCAATCACACAGATGCATATTTTGTACTGAAAAGGCTTACAAAAGCAGAGCTAATTTTTGTAGCCAAACATATACTGAGAGGGTAATAATAAGAATATATCCACAGATTCTGCCTCTATGGATTCAATCAACTATAGATTAAAAATATCTAGAAAAATTTGCACCAGTGTTGAGCATGTATAGACTGCTTTCCTTATCATTATTACTTAAATACTACAACATATCAACTATACACATTTATATTGTATTAGTTATTACAAATAATGTATAAATTATTTAAAGTATACAAAAGTATGTATATCTTAAGCTCCTATGTATTCTCTCCCATTCTCCCTCCCTCTCACTCCCTTCTCTTGAGAGTTTTGTCTCTGTTTTCCTGTATGTGTATATGTATACACACCCACACACACAAATACTTTGTGACATTTGTGAGGTTCAACCCATGATGTTGTACATGTGTGCATGTTAGACAAGTAATTTACCAATGAGCTGCACCCCAGCCCCTTTTTCTAATGTTTTTATTTTAAAACCGGGTCTCACTAAGTTGTACTGGCTGTTTCTGGTCTTGATTTTGTGACCCTCCTGCCTCATCCTTCCAAGACCCAGTATTTATAGGGATGTACCACCAGGTCCATCTGTAGCCATAGTACCCTGGCATTCCATCCTACCTTGACTCAGATGCTAAGCACGGTCCGGCCTGGTTAGCTCTCAGATGGGAGACCACCTGGGAACACCAGGTACTGCAGGCTAGGGAGAAGGAACTAGCAATCGACTCTTGAAACAATCTGCCATTGAAAACTCTGTGAATAGCAGAGGAGCACCGATAACAATGCCCAGCATGGCACAGCATCCGTGAATGTTTTGCTCTGCTCTGCATAGGGTCACTATGAATCAGACCTGACTGGATGGTACCTAACACCACTGCTACCACGAGGTCCAGCTTGGGGTAAGTTTAATTTATATTAAAGTTAAATGGATCTCTGGAAAACTTTTCAGTTTTATCATGTTATAATAAATGACAAAAATTTGCTCAAAACTCTTTGATCAGTGTAAACCAAAGAAAATATTACATTTAGGTGTCATTATAAGAGCTCTACCTGCAGCCATACCACTGTGGAATCTGATCTCATCAAATCGCTGAAGCTAAGTAGAGTTGAGCCTAGTTAATACCTGGATAGGAGAACACCTGGGAACATCAGGTGATGTAGGCTTGGGAGAAGGACCTGGCAACTCACTCGCAAAATGCAATCAGCCATTGAAAACCCTACAGATAGCAGTGAAGCACTAGCAATAGTATTTCGCCTGTTGTACATAGGGTCGCTATGAGTCTGACATTAACTCAATGGCATCTAACAACAACAACAATGACAACGACAACGACAACAACAAAATAAGAGCTCAACTAGTGAACATAATATATAAAACTTTAAATTTAAAAAAAGGTTCCAAATGATCAAGATTAAGTAGGGTTATTAGAGTATATACTCATGTATCATGTTCCAGATTATCCAGGATGAATTTCTGGCAGAGTCCCTAACTCATCATCAGTCCACAAATGACATTTTTCAGAAGGAAATGATGCTGTTGGTCTTCCCCTGGAAACTAAATCTAACTTGGTTATTGTATTGAAACGCTTGAGTGGATAAAGGGCTGAAATATCAGCAACTTTTCTGGTGTTGTCACTCATTTCCAGGTTCCTGTCCTATAATGTAAAACTTCTATTTTTACTGTCCCCTGACTCTCCCTACCTGATTGTATGGAGGAGATCAGACACAGTTCCCAATCATATAATTTGGCAAAAGGAATATCCGCACCAGTGCCTTCTCTTTCATTTATTTCCAAAAATTGGATTTGTGAGCAATAGAAATATCCCTCCCACCAACAGAATGTCTTTCCAAATCAAGAATCCTTTTAGAGGAAGTGCTCCAAGGTTGGAAGGCTTATAGATTATATTATGTGCCAAAATGCCTCTCTTGATAGGAGCCAGCAAATTGAAGCAAGTTTCTGGTACTGTGGGATCCTACAATACAACAAAAATAATTTGTCAAGTGGAAAATGACAGATCATTTTGCTATGGCATCATCTGCTATGTATTAATTTTTACTTCTGCTCTGCCAAAGACCTTATTTTATATCTTTTCTGTTAGAGCATTAAGTCTAGTCTCATCATCATGCAGGCAAGCTCATTATTTGTTTATCCAGATTTTAGCACATTTTCAAAATATCTCTTTCAATTTCTTCTTGAGCCCCTACTCGGAAGGTGAGAGTGAATATGTCCAAACAATACTGTGCTTTTAGCCTATAGCTATATCACAGTCATTGTGAAATAGGGCTCTTAATCTAACATAATACATGTGAGTGCTCCAAAATGGAATAATACATATTACTATTTTCCTTCTCTCTCTTTCTCATTGATTGTATCATTAATGAAATTTATAATAAAAATCTGGAGAATATATCAATGCTTTTATGGATCCTTAAAAATATTCTGTTAATATTCATTAATAGTCTAATTAATGTAAGACTATTAATAATGGTCCAATATGATTTACCTGATAATCATGAACTGAATCTGTAGAATCGCTACATGACAACTTAAAAAACAACAATATTTCTTTTTGTCTTTTTTTTTTTGTGGTACTGGGGGTTGAACCCAGGGCCTTGTGTTTGTATGCTCTCTCAGTGCTGGACCACTGAGCTGCACCTCCAGCCCATTGTTTTACTTTTTGAGACAGTGTCTCACTAAGTTACGCAGACTGCCTCTGGTCTCGAACTTGCAATCCTCCTGCCTCCGCCTCCCAAGCCACTATGATTCCAGGCATGCACCACTGCTCCATGCCTAGCTAAATGTACTATATAAAGTAACTCAGCCTATTGTACAGATTTATCCATTTCTATTTTTCCAATATATTTTTCTTCCACTAAATGAATTTCTTATATTCTAATTTGTTTAGGGATTGTCAAAGGTACACGATTTTGCCTCCATTATTTAATCTACAAGATAATTATATTATCATGTTATTGAAAAATAAGATATGGGAGAAAGTTCCAGAGTTGGTTGATTGTCATATAAATTGTAGCTACATCAAGTAATTCCCCTTCTGAGACAGCATCTCTATTATGTCTGTCTAAATGTATCCCCCCTACAGGTGCCCACACCTGTATTTTATACACACATATGTACAGTACACCAGTATAACCCCCTGAGACATACACATTTTTTACTTATAAGTGAATCTATTAGGAAACCATTCCATTGGAATCTCTTTTTTCTTCACATTAGACTGAATATCCCTTTTTTTGTATGCCAATCTCTGAATTATTCTAATCTTTTTCCCATGCTCAGATTTTCAAGATAATTAAGAAAGCTATATCCTATGTGTTGTCAGTACTTAGAACTGTCTCTACCAGAGCACAACAGCAACTCAATTGTTTTTATTGAAAACAGCAGCATTATTTGATAGCTTTCATGTACCCTAGTGACCTGTAATGGAGAGCTGAAGAGGCAGGATATGACTTATGCCACAAAGCATAACAAGTATGATAATAAGATGGTGAAATGTCTAATACTACATGTTCATTTGGATCTTTATGGTCCCATTCACTGCACAAATTTTGTGGTGCAGCACTTTATATAGCCTATATAAAACTGTTCAGATCTCCATTTGAGTTGGCTCTTCCCTAGTCACTTATTCTTTCACTTTGATTATTTTAGGTAGGCAATGAGATTCTAAAATTTAGGACAATGCATAATCCAGAATGAAGTTCACTCATTAACTGTTGAATAGTCTTCTTAGAAGTAGCAAGTTTATTCAGAGCAGTAATTTATCTCCGATTTGGGGAAATTTGCTTGAGGCACCAGGCAAATAATTCTCCAAATTTCATACACTTATCTATGTTCTAAATTTTTATATTTATCAATCTTTCTCTATATACCTTAAGTGTATTTTCTTGCAAACTTTCTTTTGCTTCTTTATACCATTCTGCTAATATGAAAATTGAAATGCTTTTCATCAATACTTTGTCAAACTCTCTAATAAAATTATGCCTGTACTTTTGGCACTATAGTAAATATGTATTAATTTTATACTCAAAGAAAGACAAACTGAGGTTTATTTTCTTCTGCTGTAGGTACAAAAAGAGATGTTGGAACCATCAGTCACATCATACCAGTTTCTTTTAGCCAATTTCATCTTTTGCATAGTTCATCAGGTATAATGGATCCTATCAAATGTACTACATTTTTATATTCCTCACTAGTTTCCCATTCACCTCTATGATTTGCTTGCCCATTTTGTTACTCAAATTCCAGTTGTTTTAAAATGGACATGTTGCAATCATTATTACTACTCCTACAAATTTTTAAGTCAAACTTAACATTTTCTGTTGCACTCAGGGAATTCTACATTGTACATTGCTTATCACTTAATAGGCTAAGGAAGTTTCACTCTTCATGTCCAATTTATTCTGGATGAGACAGGCTTGGTTAAAATTTGACTTGAGGAAGATAAATGTTTCCTACTTAGGTCACATTCACAGAAAATATGGATTTATGTAAATGTACTGTAGCTTCCAGCATTTGGATTCATAATTTTATTTTTAACTGAATATTTTCTAAGAAAGCACATCCATAATCACCCAATCTCACTGAAATCCCTGAGGCATCATCTTCTTGAATGAGACAGTATTGGATTGTGGATTTCTAACCAACATACCAAAGATGAATTGCCCTTTGCCCCTAATAATTAACCTAAAAGTTTCATATATCCTTGGACATCACACTGGGAGTTGGAGTTAGGAGTTTCTGGACTAAATCCCATTTCATAAATGAGAACAATTCTTCACCATGTTTCAGTCCTCCTTTCTAGTCCATCTTTCCCTTTGCCTATGTTACTTATTATTATATATTTACACATATTTTGGTACTTATGGGTTGAACCCAGGGCCTTACACACACTTTGACAGTGCTCTACAGTGGGCTGCAACCCCAAGCCACTTATTACTTTTTGTCTTGAGATAAGGTCTTGGTAATTTACACAGGCTGCCTCTGCCCTTGAAACTGCCATCCTCCTGCTACAGCCTGCTTAGTTGCTAGGATTACAGGCAGATGCCCCTGTGTCCAACTACACTTTGCCTATTTTAAATTCATGATAACAATTTCAGAGTAAATGCAAAATCTTCTAAAAGAGATGAGTTCTAAAGAAAATATTTGGAGGGCACGTATTCTTTTTCCATTCTAACCTCTACCCCCTTTTAATATACAACAGAACAAATCCATATGATTTTTTCCTTTACATTATCTTCCTACTCAGAGTTTCCCCTTGTCTTTGTCATTTTTTGAATTGCTCTTTGTGGACATTCTTACACTCTATAGAAGATAATTGAAGAAATATATCACTACTTTATTACAATGCTTGTTTGTACCCAAACAGAAATATTGGGGTTTCCCTGAAGTATTATCTCTATCATTGTTTGGAGAATAAGTGTATCATTTAGGACAACTCCATTTTAATGGGCCCCACTCTCATTATTTTAGTTGCTCAGCAGGCATACAAGTTTTACTCTGTGTGTATAATTTATTCTGGATGAGGACAGAATTGGTTAAATTTGACCCAAAGAAGATAACAAAAATGTTATATCCTCTGTAGAGAAGACAGTTCTCATATTTTATGGACACTCAAATGATTCTGACTTTTACCACCTTGAAGAGAAGCAGATCTTCTATGTTTTTGTCCTTTTTGAGTTTAAATCAAAAACCACAACTCATTTTCCTAATGTACTCATTCCTAAAGGATCTCTTTATTCTGTGTTACTTAATCATCAAACTGTTAAAGTAATCTTGATTTTCTTCCAAATTCTTCAAAAGAGTACTGGAACATCACTAAGAACAATTTTTCATCATTACCATAATATAATTGCCAAATAAACATAGTATATACCATACTCAATATGCATTTGATATATTAATATAGGTAAAGTTTGAAGAATAATTACCATAATCAAGCTAATTAGTATATCTAAAACAACAGATGTTGGCCAAAGATGAGCCTTTTTTCAGATATTTATTATAAATTATTTACTCAACTAGTCTCTACTTAATAACTTCAGTTTTGGTAGTGTAGTCAATAGCAATTGCTGTCTTTTTTGGGGAGTGACATTTTCACTATTTGAAATTTTTTAATTCAATTCAGTTAAATTTATGTCATATAAATTCCACCACAAACATAAATTTCTGATTAACTGTGGCAAAATTTTCCCCATCTTAGACTACAAATGATTGGCAACCACCTAGGCATGAAATAGTTATCAGTTCCTTCCTCCTTATATTATCTCTTAACCCCCAAATCCCTTGCAATATTTGATAGGATTTTTTATGACAACTCCAATTCTGCCATTAATCTGCCTATTATTTCACCATTGATTCAATATCAGGTGACATTAAAATTAGAACCCATGGGAAGATTCACAAGGAATATTACATTGTAACCTCATTTTACTTCTATTGAATGACACATACTATGCAATTGCTTTCAAAGTTGAATCGCCGTCTTTCACATTGCTTCTGCACATTGCTTCTGCACAGTGCCTCTGCACTGCACATATGCAATCCACTGTAAAGGACAAGTTTGAAATGGTTGTGTTCATTTTTGTTGATTAAACCTAATCCTGCCATTTCTTTCTTATATTTTATTTTATTTTTTTTCCAGTACTGGGAGATTGAATCAGGGATGCTCCATGATTAAGGTACACCTCCAATCCACATTATTAAGGTATTTATTTTTATTTTGAGACAAAATCTAAGTTGGTCAGGATGTCTCTGAGCTAAAACTCAATCTTCCTTCCTCAGCTGGCTGAGTGGTTGGGATTATAGGTATGGACCATGAAGCCCAGCTTTGTGCTATATTTGAAATTGCTAGTTATGTTAGCACATTGGGGAGTATGTGTCAAGGCAATCCACCCATCAAAGTTTCTTCATGAAGAATATTGACAATGACATTCAATTACTTACCTTGGTAGACCATATATTAAATATCACTACACATTTATTTCTTGGTGTAGTAGTCCTCTAGCATTTACAGGAGTTTCTAGGATAATAATATGAAGCAGTCATTAGTTCTTCATCTGCATATAGTATCCGAATATGCCATCATTATGAGTATCAGCTTTTAGATATATTTTGTCAAAGATATTTTGAAATTGTGGCATTCAGAAATAGATTCAATACTCAAGTTGTGTCTGACTAGCAAAATCTCAGAAAGCTCATTAACTCCTATTTCAGGGATAATTTTCTGCAAACAAGCCACTCTGAAACTCACTAGTTTCAAACAACTACCATGTATTTGCTCACATTTCTATTAGTCCTTAGTTTGGAGAGCCAAGTTCAACTGGATACTTCTTTTGCTGGTTTAACCTGTGGTAACTCTTGCAGTACTGTTATTTGGGACTGGATGATCCTAAGTGACCTCATTTATATACCTGGGCCTTGGTAAAGGTAACTAGATATTTTGTATCTGTGTGATGATTCTCTCCACATGATTTATCATCTTTATGGAGGCTAAACTTTGCTTATTTGCAGAAGCAGGGTCTCAGGGTTCTAAGAGGGCATGATCCAGTGGTAAATCAAGCTACAGCTTGATTTGAAAGGAAAAGAATATTCAAAAAGTAAGGGAATAGATTTTACTTTCTGTTAGAAGGAAGCAAAAATTTCAACAGGACCTCTGTGATCAGCACACTGCACTTCCTAGCACAGTGATTAAGAGTGGAGTGATGAAGATACTGCACACAGTCAATTAATGAGAGAGAATAGTACATAAAACAGGGAGCATTTGCTTAAGATTGCAGACTTTGGAAATAATCTGCCTAGGTTTGATTCTTCATTTAACATTTGTGTACCTTGCTACTTAAACTATCTATGGCTTAGATATTTTTTGAGTACAATAGAAATAATTATAACAACACACTTGCCTTAAGGTTGATTGTTGTTGTTGTTAGGTGCTGTGGAGTTGGGTGCAAATCATATCAACCCTCAAAGGGTTTTCAATGGCTGATTGTTTCAGGGTTGCTTTAGGGGTGGATTGCCAGGTCCTTCTCCTATTTAAGGTTGACATGAGTATTAAATGATCCCTTATGTTTGTTTACATATTTGTCCCCACTTAGAAGTGGTATATCCTGTTATTCTAATGTATTTTTGTCAACTAAAGAAGATTTTGGACAATTTGAATTTTGATGCTCTTGTCATTTCTGTTCTCTTTTTCTGAAACTTTCAGTAAATATTCCCAGCTTATTTCTCTATGTTTCTAGTTTAAAATATTATGGATCTGTGACAAACTGGATAGAGACACAAACATTCTTATTTCAGATTTTGTCATTTGTATTTCAGTCTGTGTTAAGAGGCTATTGCTTTCCGAAAATTACATTTTTTTGTTTTCTTTTATCTAACTTTAATTGTTTCATTCCACATTTTAACCATGTTCTTCTTTTTTTCAGTAATAGAGATATGTATGACTAGTAACAAAGTAAGCTAATGATCTCTATTTTTGGATTCATATATTTAACTATTCCTAAATTGTCCTTGCTTGCAGCCTTAGCACTGTGGAGACTAATCCTATCAGGTCTTAGAAGGTAAGGAAGGTCGGACCTGGTTAATACTTGGATGGGAGACCTCCTGGGCACACCAGGTACTGTATGCTTTTTAGTATTTGTAGTTTGATATTACTATTCCCTCTTTGAGAAACTCTTCCCAAAATACACATATCCATCCTGAGCTAACACAGGAAGACTGACTCCAATTTCATACATTGAAAGATTTTTTAAA
The DNA here is from genome assembly GCA_007922755.1 of Pedetes capensis. Classification (NCBI taxonomy): domain Eukaryota; kingdom Metazoa; phylum Chordata; class Mammalia; order Rodentia; family Pedetidae; genus Pedetes; species Pedetes capensis. The sequence continues at coordinate 7,193 of VMDO01013741.1, read as the reverse complement.
ATGAACTTTGACACAATGACCTCACAACCCACTTCTCAAAAACAACCATTGAAAATTCCTTAATAGCAGATTAAAACTAACAATACTGCTTTGCCTGTTATACATAGGGTTGCTATGAGTCAGATACTGACTGGACTGCACCTACAACAAAAACAAGAAGTTGTCTTTGCAACAAATAGCAAGTTGTTTTTGCTTTGTGAATTAAAACAAAATAACATGTTGAGGCTACTTTTCTAAAATCAGAGAAAGTACAAATTTTTATTAGCTTTTCACTATTTTAAAAATTCATTACAATTTGATATGAAATTTCATGTACATACAAACGTATATGAAATATATACATACAAATGTCAAACAATTCTAACTATAATAATGTTGTTGTTGTTGTTAGGTGCCGTCGAGTCGTGCCCAACTCATAGGGACCCTCATAGGGTTTTCAAGGGCTGCTTGTTTCAGGATTGCCTTGGGAGTGGCTTGCCAGGTCCTTCTCCGATTTTTGCAATGCTGGGAATCGAACTCAGGACCTCAGAGACTACATAGCGGTGCTCTACCAACTGAGCTAAATCCCAGCCCCAATTATAATAATTTTATTGTTGTTAGGTGCTGTCGAGTTGGTATCCGACTCATAGTGACCCTCTGTACAACAGGGGAAACACTATTGTCAGTGCTTCTCTGCTGTTCATAGGGTTTTCAATGGCAGATTGATTTTTGGGAGGGGGTTGCCAGGTCCTTTTCCCAAGCCTACAGCTTCCGGTGTTCCCAGGTGGTCTCCCATCCAGGTACTAACCAGGCCCGACCCTGCTTAGCTTCCGAGATCTGAGGGCTACAGGGCTACAGCTGCAGGCACTATAATAATAGACTACAGTAAATTTATTTTGTACCTTAACATATTCCAGAACATGGTTTCTTCCCAACTACAGAGAAATCATTCATAGAAGTAATAGGCAAAAGTATTTATTATTACATCCTCAATAAAATGTGCAATGACAAGTTTAATAGTACTGGAAGTCATCTTATGGATCATGTATAAGACAATTTAAAATTCTGTAAAAATAGTTTATGAAGCACCTTCCAATACAACATGCCACTTAATTCCTTTTTTATTGGACATTTTTAATGTACACCTTAATGTGATTCGTTCTGACGTGCTTTTCATTGTGGCATTTACATATATGCATTTTGATGTACATTATTCATATAGGTTCCCCCTTACCCTCTTGTATGCCACCCCCCAACACCCTCCCCATCTAAGTCTTCTCTATCATGTACTTGGTAATATTTTTCTATATGTACTTGAGTCCCAGTTCTTTTTAATATAGAAATTTTTCCTGAAACAAATTTTGTTATTATTTTGTCAGAAAAATTGCATGCATTTTCTAGACCATTTATATTGATACCATTCTTAGTTTTTTTTCCCCTATTTTATTTTGATCCGACCTTTGAATAGGATGTTTCCTCCTTATAATTTTGATTCAGCTCCCACATATGAGTGAGAACATGTGGTGTTTCTCTTTCTGAGCTTGGGTTCGTTCATTTAAGATAATTTTCTCTAATTCCATCCATTTTGCTGTGAATGACCTTATTTCATTTTTCTTTATTGCTGAGTAGTATTCCATCATGTATATGTACCATAGTTTTTCTATCCATTCTTCTGTTGAAGGGCACTTTGGTTGATTCCATATCCTTGCTATTGTGAAAAGTGCAGCATTGAACATAGAGATGCAGGTGTCTCGGTGGTATGATGACCCATCTTCCTTTGGGTAAATTCCCAGTAGTGTTATACCTGGGTCATACGGTAGATCTATTTTCAATTTTTTAAGATATCCCCATATTGATTTCCACAGTGGCTGGACCAATTTACAGCTCCACCAACAATGTAATAGTGTTCCTTTTTCAGTGCAACCTCACCAGCATTTGTTATTATTTGTTTTATTGATCTTGGCCATTCTTACTCAGAGTTGTTGTCAATCTCAGCGTTGTTTTAATTTGCATTTCCCTAATGGCTAGGGATACTGAGCATTTTTTCATGTGTTTCATGGCTTCATGGACCTCTTCACTTGAGAACTGTCTACTCAGTTCCTTTGCCCATTTGTATATTGGGTTATTTGTTTTTTGGGGAGTTTTTTTCTTGAGTTCTTTATAAATTCTAATAATTAGACCTTTTTCTGATGTATAAAATGCAAAAATTTTTTCCCATTCTGTGGAGGTTTCCTTGACTCTGTTAATTGTTTCTTTGGCTGTGCAGAAGCTTTTTAATTTCATGTGAACCCATTTATCTATTCTTGTTGCAATTTCTTGAGCAATTGGAGTCCTATTAAGGAAATCCTTTCCTATGCCTATATGATGGAGTGTATTGCCTATCTTGCCTTCTATAAGTTTTAAAGTTTCTGATTTTATGTTGAGATCTTTTATCCATTTTGTGTTAACTCTTGTGTATATTGAGAGATGTATATTGAGGTGTATATTGAGATCATTTTTCTGCATGTGGATGACCATGTTTCCCAGCACCATTTGTCGAAGAGGCTGTCCTTTTTCCAGTTCACTTGCTTTGTTGCTTTGTCAAAAATAAGGTGGCTATAGGTGTGTTGAGGTATATCTGGGTCTTCTATTCTGTTCCAGATGTCTTCAGGCCTATTTTTGTGCCAGTACCAAGCTGTTTTTGTAACCACTGCCCTGTAGTATAGATTGAAGTCAGGGATTGTGATTTCACCTGCATTGGATTTGCAGCTTAAAAGTTGTTTTGGCTATACGTGGTCTTTTGTGGTTCCATATGAATTTTTGGATCATTTTTTCTACTTCTGTAAAGTCAGTCAGTGGAATTTTAATGGGTATTGCATTAAATCTATAGATTGCTTTTGGTAGGATAGCCATTTTTAATATATTAATTCTCCCTATCCAGGAGCAGGGGAGGACTTTCCATTTTTCAGTGTCCTCTGCTATTTCTTTCTTTAATGTTTTGAAATTTTGCTTGTAGAGATCTGAAGGTTCTTTGGTTAGACTGATTCCAAGGTATTTAATTTACTGGTGGGCTATCATGAATGGTATTTTTCCTGAAATTTCCATCTCTTCCTATTTGGAATTTGTGTAAAGAAAAGCTATTGATTTTTGTGTGTTAATTTTGTAGCCTGAGACTTTGCTGAAAGAGTTAATTAGATCCAGAAGTTTTCTGGTTGAGGTTTTGGGGTCTTTCAGGTACAAAATCATGTCATCTGCAAATAAGGATAATTTGACCTCTTCCTTGCCAATCTGTATCCCTTTGATTTCTTTCTCTTGTCTGATTGTCCTGGCCAGGACTTCAATTACTATGTTAAATAGAATAGGAGAGAGAGGACAACCTTGTCTTGTTCCAGATCTAAGAGGAAATGGTTTCAGTTTTTCTTGCTTTAATATAATGTTGGCTGTAGGTTTGTCATAAATGGCTTTTATGAAATTAAGGTATTTGCCTATTATACCTATCTTCTCCAGTGTTTTTATCATGAAAAGATGTTGAACTTTGTCGAAGGCCTTTTCAGCATCAATTGAGATAATCATGTGGTTTTTGTTTGCTAGTCTCTTGATATGCTGGATTACATTAATTGATTTCCGTATGTTAAACCAGCCTTGCATCTGTGGTATAAATCCCACTTGGTCATGGTGGATAATCTTTTTTATATGCTGCTAGACTCTGTTTGCTAAAATTTATAAAATATTTTTGCGTCTAGATTTATAAGGGAGATGGGTCTGTAATTCTCTATCTTAGATGAATCTTTTCCTGGTTTAGGTATCAGGGTGATGGTAGCTTCATAGAATGAATTTGAAAGTGGTCCCTCCTTTTCTATTTTTTGGAATAATTTGAGGAACACAGGTATTATATCTTCTTTAAAAGTTTGGTAAAATTCTGCCATGAATCCAACAGGACCTGGGCTGTTCTTTGTGGGGAGACTTTTAATTACCTTTTCTATTTCTGTATATGTAATGGCTTGTTTAAGTCAGTTATGTCTTTTGGGGTTAGATTTGGTAGGTCATGCGTGTTAATAAATTTATCCATTTCTTCTGCATTTTCATATTTTTTGGAATACAGTCTCTGATAGTAATCCCTGACAATTTTCTGTATTTCGTTGGAGTCGGTGGTTATGGATCTGTTGACTTTCATAATCCGTACTATGTTAGATTTTTCCTTTTTCTTTTTGATGAGGTTAGCCAGAGGGATGTCTATTTTATTGATCTTTTCAAAGAACCAGCTCTTAGTCTTATTAATTTTTTAAATTATCTCTTTGGATTCTAATTGAGATATTTCTCCCTTTATTTTTATAATTTCCTTTTGGGTGTTCTTTTTAGGCTTGATTTTTTGTTAGTTTTCTAGTGTCTTAAGATGCATCATTAGGTCATTTATTTGGCTCTTCTTTATTTTATTGATGAAGGCACTTAATGCTATAAACTTCCCTCTTAAAACTACCTTTGCTGTATCCCATATGTTTTGGTATGATGTGTTTTCATCATCATTTGATTGTACGAATTTTTTAAATTCCAATTTGATTTCATCAACAATCCATTGGTCATTCAGCATTGTATTATTCAGTCTCCATGAGTTTGTGAAGTTTCTGGAATTATTCTTGCTCTTGAGCTCGAATTTTATCCCATTGTGATCTGATAAGGGACAGGGGATAATTTCTACTTTCTTGTATTTGTTGACGGAGTTCTTATGGACTAGCATATGATTTATCGTAGAAAACGTTCCATGTCGAGCTGAAAAGAATGTGTATTCTCCAACATGTGGATGAAATATTCTGTATATATCTGTGAGATCCAACTGGTTTAGGGTGGAGATTAGATTTGACATTTCTCTGTTGATTTTTTGTTTTGATGAACTTTCTCCTTATAAAAGTGGGGTATTGAAGTCTCCCATAATTATTGATTCTGGTCCAATAAAGTTCTTTATATTCCATGAAGTTTGTCTTATAAGGCAGGGTGCCCCTATGTTTGGGGCATAAATATTAAGGAGCATTATTGATTCTCAATCGAGTGTTCCTTGTATTAAAATGTAATGTCCTCCTTTGTCTCTTCTAATTAGTTTTGGAATGAAATTTAATCTATCTGAAATTAGTATTGTAACACCTGCTTTCTTTTGTTCCCCCCCGCTAGGTATATTTTTTTCCAGCCCTTAACTCTCAGTTTATTCCAGTCTTTATGAGTTAGATGAGTTTCTTGAATACCACATATTGACGGTTTGTCTTTTCATCCAATTAGCCAGTCTCTGTCTCTTAATTGGTGAGTTAAGACCATTTACATTAATAGTGATTATTGAGTAGCATTTATTGCTATATACCCCATCATTACCTGTTACTGATTTATGAATCATGTTTCCTTTGGTCATTTCTTGGGTTGCACTCATTTCAGCTAACCAGTTCTTTGTTTTCCTTTATAGGGTTGTCTTAACTCTCCTGGATGTAGTAGTTGATTTACAATCCTCTCCAAGGCTGGTTTGGTGGTTGCATATCATTTAAAAGCATCAATGTCATTAAATGTCTTATAGTCCTCATCTATTTTCAAAGATAATTTTGCTGGATATATTAGTCTTGGCTGGAGATTGTTTTCTTTTAGGATTTGAATCACGTGTGTCCATTCCTTTCTAGCTGTCAATGTGGATATGGAGAAGTCTGCAGTAATTTTAATAGGTTTTGCTTTATAAGTAATAAGGGGTTTCTGTCTTGCTGCTTGCAGGATAGCTTCCCTGGTCTCTAATGACAGCATGAGAGCAATGATGTGTCTTGAGGATGATCTACTTAAGTCAGCCTTCAAAGGAGTCCTGAATGTCTCAGTAGTGTATATATCCATTTCCTGTACTATCTTTGGGAAGTTTTCCTTGAGGACATCCCTTACTAGATTTTGAAGGCCTCCAGTGGAACTTTCTTCTCCTTCAGGGATGCCCTGAATTCTTAAGTTTTGTTTTTTCATTCTATCTGAATTCTCCTGGAAATCTTTTTTTAATACCTTTATCATTGATTCCATTTCTGACTGTTTGTATTTAAGTTCATTTATGGCATCTTCAGAATCAGAAATCCTCAGCTCAGATTCATCCAATCTCGATGAAAAGGATTCTTTAGCTGAGATCAATTCAGTTAACTTGGATTGAGTTTCAAGGAGAGTTGCGTGGTTTTCCTTATCATTTCTAACTGGGATGATAGAATGGATTCCAAATGAGATACCTTCTTTTCAAGGATTTCCAGGGTGCTTGTGGTATTCATTTTAATTTCTTTTAGCATGTTTATAACCATGACTCTGAATTCTGAATCAGAGATCTCTAAGAATTGAGAGTCCTTGGAGTTATTTGTTGGGGGGCTTTGCTCTGTGGGGCCTTCAGATCCATCCTGCCCCTTTGTGTTTCTTTGAAGGTTTACTTTGTTTTCCCATAATATGTTCTGGGAAGTAGAATTCATCTCTCCTGCATGTGCAGAACTTCTCTCTCTGTTATTCCTTTGAGATCGTGTGGTGCTGAATCTCTGGTGCTTATTTAAGCTTATAAGCTGGGTATATTATCAGCTTTTGGTCTGTGTGGTTCTCTCTTTAGTCCACCAGCCCAAATCCAAAGGGGCTAAGGGCTATGGACATGATAGATTTTGTTTCTCCTCTGTAGGGTGAGAAAGGGGGGGATCTGGTGACAGAAGAGGGGGAAAAAGGAGGTAGAGGACAGAGGCTAATAGAAATACCTGTCAAAATTAACATTAAGGTTAAGACTTAAGGGTAAAATAATTAATACAAAGACACATATATAGCTTAAGAAAAAGAGAAGGAGAATAGAAAGAGGGAAGAGAGTAAAACAAGAAAGGAAGAAAATAGAAATGAAAAAAGAAAAGAAAAGAAAAAAACCCTCACGCATACATGCTCCTACCCACATATACAATCGCTTGTAGTTAGGTGCGGTGGTATACACCTGCAATCCCAGCGGTGCGGGGGGTGGAGGCAGGAGGACCGCAAGCCTGAGATCACAGGCAGCCTGCACAACCCAGCGAGACCCTGTCTCAAAAAGTAAAAAATATGGTCTGGGGGTGCAGTGTGGCAGTCCAGCACCTACACAGCAAGCAGGCACAAGACCCTGGTTTCAAACCCCCATACAAAACAATAAAAACAAACAAACAAATAAACAAACCCCCCCAAAACAAAAAACAAAATAATAAAAAAATGCATACGCACTCACACACATATATAAAAACACT
>VMDO01013740.1:20865-57186 GCA_007922755.1 Pedetes capensis | reverse complement strand
GGAAGCTAAGCAGGGTCGGGCCTGGTTAGTACCTGGATGGGAGACAGCCTGGGAATACCAGAAGCTGTAGGCTTGGGAGAAGGACCTGGCAACCCCCTCCCAAAAATCAATCTGCCATTGAAAACCCTATGAACAGCAGAGAAGCACTGACAATAGTGTTTCCCCTGTTGTACAGAGGGTCGCTATGAGTCGGATACCGACTCGACGGCACCTAACAACAACAACAACATATAGCCAAGGCTGGCCTTGAACTCAGCAAATCTTGCTTCAGTCTCCCAAGTGGTGGGATTACAGGCCCGAACCATCATACTTGTCAAAAAAACTTTTTTGCAAATTAGAAAAAGATCAAGTATGACATTACAACCAATGCTTTCATTGTATAAACAATGTTCTGTTAACAAAGGGGGATGCTTATTTTTGAACCTATGCAAAAAAAATATTGTCTTGCCATTTAAATAAAGAATATTCAAGAAGAATTTCAAAATTTTGGAGGGATCAGGCAAGAGGAAATATATAAATGTTTCATTTCTGATTTAAAAATCATGATTTAGCCTGGTATGATGGTGTATTACTACAATCCCAGCACTCAGGAGGCATGGGGCAGGAGGGTCATGAGTTTGAGGTTAGCCTATGTTATATAGCAAGACCTTGTCTCAAAAAAATAAATAAATAAACCTAAACTGTTATGAGTACAGATAACAGAAAAAGAAAGAGAGAGGGGTTCATTATAACCAATAAATAGGACACCATCCACAGTATTCCAAACAAAATCATCATTGTTGTTTTTTTTTTCAGTACCTGTGGGTTCAACCCAGGGCTTTACTCATGCTTTGCTTTGCTTTGCAAGCACTCTACCACTGAGATGCATCCCCAGCCAATTTTTTTTTTTTTATCTTGAGACAGCGTGTAATTAAGCTAGGCAGGCTGCCTTTGGCCTCAAACCTGTGATCCTCCTGCCTCTACCTCCAGAGTCACTGGGATTATAGGCATGAGCCAGCAAGCCCAGGTTGTAATCATACTTCATTTATCCTGTTATTCATTCATAGAACTATAATTCATCCAATCCTATGTAATTAATTCTTATTCTTCTCAGATTAGCAATCTTATGAAACCACCAGCTTCTCCACTGGAATTTTAGAAGTCCTGAAGTCAGTCAAGTAGGAGAAAATAAAAGTTAATTAAGAAATGCCATGAGAAACTTGTTTCCCAAAAGCCTATGATACAGAGTACCTAGAATAGTTTGTTCCATGGATCTCTGAGTTTCTTTTTCTTCAAGGTGAGTGAGTACTATAAATTTTCTCGCTCATTTCTATTTCTTTTTCTTTTCTTTCTTTTCTTTTCTTTCTTTATTTTGTTGAGACAGGGTCCTGCTGTCACCAGTGGTGTACCAGAGAGATGCAGCTTGGCCTTGTTGTCCAGCCTGAGGAGTTCCCTACTGGGGACCTCTACTCAGGTTAAGCCAGGTCCTTAGCTTCATCAAAGAAAAAAATTTCAGAATGAGTCAGAGAGAGTAAAACATAGTTAAAGAGCTTATTAAGTAAATGCTTTAAAACAAGTGTGGGCACTCAGAGAGAGAGAGAGAGAGAGAGAGAGAGAGAGAGAGAGATACACATCCAGAACATGGACATGGGCTTCTCAAGAGAGAAAAGAAGCTCCTGGGCATGTGTTCCCTCGTGTTTTATTAACCTAGGTCATGCTCCATGTGACGTCTGTCCTGGGCGTCCATGCTGAGTGACTGAGCTTCAAGCTCCACCTAGAAAGGCCCCTGGCATGCATTAGGGAGTTACCAATAAATTCAGAAGAAGTTCCCTTGTTTAGGTTTTTCTATGGAGGAACTTCCCTTTAGTAAAATGAGATTATAAAGTAGTTTAGGAGGTACCTTGCATACATTTACAGATAAGAAAAGAGTCATGAGGGAGTTGCCTGGGCTTGTCTCAAAAAGCACAGAATTATAGAGGGGAAAACAAGGTCAAACTCAAAGGTTACATACATTTTGATCCCAAGCATGGCTTATTGCTATTTTAACATTTTCATTATTTAAAATGTTTCTCAAAAATAACATCTCTATGCAGGCAGTCCTCACAGCAGTTTTCTTGGTAGCTGTGTTAAAGTTGTTGATTCCCAGCTGGTGAGAATCAAACCAGATCCTGGAGTGAAAGCTCTTTCTATGTCCCCCAGTTTTCTATATTGTCCAGTCTGGCACCAAACTCCTAGGCTCAAGCCTCAACCTTCCTAGTAACTAGGACTGCAGGCACGCACCATCACCCCTGCATGTGGCTGGCGTCTTCATCTTTAACTTGATATTTTTCTATACTTCAAATAAAATATTATTGGCAAGCAACTTCAATGTAGTTTGTAGATAAAGAAGGAACCAAGAAGTCAGAAACATGTAAAATAATACAACATTACCTTTCTAAGAGTTAAGTCTTTCATTTTATGAGATGGATTTATGTCATTAGGTTCATTACAGTTTTACTTTGATTTTTGTAATTTGATAGATTTGGAAGTGAAAGGCTATTATTCCTCCTATTAAAAAGTTTAATACTAAAAAATTTACGCTTCTAAGGTTTGATTTTTGTTGTTGCTGTTGAGTTTTGTTTGTTTATTTGTTGTGATGCTGGAGATGGATCCCGGGGCCTTGCAACAGCTTGGCAAGAGCTCTACCACTGAGTTACACCCCAAGCCACTCAAACTATTAACTTTTAAAATACCTCAAATTGAGATTTTCTGTTCAACCTTTGAAGATTCAAATATAAGGCAAGGAATAAGAAAAAAGCACATGCAAATGTAAGAACAATAGGTCTTAAGGAAGTTGAGGGTTGAAGTCCCTACCCCTGAGGGTTTTGGTTCAGTTGTTGTTAGGTTGTTTCAGGTGTAGATTGCTGCATCCTTCTTCCATTTTTTGGAGTGCTGGGGATCGAACCTGGGTCCTCAGAGAGTGAGGGGTAGCATTCTACCAACTGAGCTAACCTCCAGCCCTTTGGCTCAGTACTGATGTTAAATCTAACAACAAAGACAGGGCTGGGGGTGTGGCTCAGTTGTAGAACACTTGTCTGCAATGCTGAAGGCCCTGGATTTGATCCTCAGCACAAATAAATAAATAACAAACCAATTTCTACTTGTTGCAGAAAAATTTAAATCAAAAATTAAGAGGTCATAATGTTTGCTTAAAATGTAATTACTAGAACTTAATGTTCCTTGTTTAAAACTTATACATTCCATCCTGTAGGACACACACACACACACACACACACACACACACCATCTCCTTGCTTCTTATTGCTTCTTATCTGCCTGTCTCTACCTGTTAGCCACTTCTAATTTCTTACAACTGCTAAACTCAGTCTATTGACTGTACTCTCCCCCTGTAATCCACTTCTCAATTTCTCGTATCATGTAGATGATACCTGCCTATTTCTGTGGTAACTATCTTAATCCACCTACAAATGATTATGTAGGTGGTACACATGTGGTTTTGGCCGACAACCACCACCCTGTGAACTATATAACTCCAGGAGAACTGGAGATTGAGGTCAGTCCTGAGAGGACTCATTTCTGTGGGATGACCTTGCTATTGTTGTCATTGTCAGGTGCTGACGAGTACTCATAGCGACCCTATGTACAACAGGCCAAACACTATTGTCAGTGCTTTTCTGCTGTTCATAGGGTTTTCAATGGCAAATTGATTTTTGGGGATAGGTTGCCGGGTCCGTCTCCCAAGCCTATAGCACCTGGTGTTCCTAGGCAGTCTCCCATCCAAGTACTAACCAGGCCCAACCCTGCTTAGCTTTGGAGATTTGACGGGATCTGATGCCACAGGGCTATGGCTACAGGCGACCTTGCTATAGCAATACATTTTACCCAACTCCTGAGTCTCTCAAAGTACTTTCGGTTTTCTCACACCACTTCATGCTAAACACAAATACAGTCCTACATGAAACCTAAACAAATTGAGCTTAAATGAGTGGAAAGCAAAATGATAAGATCTTGCAACCTTTGTTGAGAGTTAAAACAAAAGGAAAGAGAATTTCCTGACATCATGCCACAAAAACTTGATTCAATAGTTTTTAAAATTAATCCCTCCCATCTCTATTATTTCCATCAACTATAAGGTGGGTTCTTAAAAGAGAATGTATTTGTTCAAGGTATTTTCCTAAAAAGTTTTGGTGCTTGAAAAATGTTAGGGCCTACTTATGTCCTATATGTTGTAGGGAATACTGTGTGATCCCCCGGGGATAAAGAGAAGCAGCAGAAGCAGGAAGGTCTCTCTGACCTTCTCATCATGCTTCTCCCCTGGGTTGGAATAGGAGACTATCTAGCCCACCTGGAGGACTGACATTTATTCTCCAGGGCAAGATGGCTCCCAGTGACCTTTGTCCCACATCCGGGTCTTCTTGGCGTTGAGTGAGCCAAGATGGCCCCTGCCCTCTTGGGTCCCTGCCACCTGATTGGTGGCTCCCGACCCTCACCCTGCCCCCGATTGGCCACTAAAGGACATCCCCTAATTGGCCAGAAAGTGACATCCTATTTCACCCTAAATTAGTATGTCACTCCTAATTAGTTGTGCCCAGTCCCTTGCACTGCTTCCTGATTGGTTGGCCACCCCAAGGTGGCCACTTAGAGACTATATAAGTGGACCTTGCTTGCCATTCTTCGTGACGCTGCCACTCCACCGCAGAAGGGCCACACCGTCTCCGGATCAAGAGAGAAGACTGCCTGCCATCGCAGAGGCTGCATCATCATCAGACTGGGATGGAGATAGTCAGAGACCACCATCTCAGGTAAGTGACCCCCAGAGCTGTGTAGCACTTAAGAGCTGTGTAACACTTTGAGCTGCAGCACTTTTAAGTGCTGTACAATAAAGAGAACTGTGCTTCTACAGGCATCCCGAGGCCCGCCATCCTTGACTCCATCCTCCGCGCCTCATCAGTCCCCCGAGGTATTAGGGTTCAGGCACCCTGACAATATGTTTGTTCCCCAACATCAGAATAAATTCTGGCTACATAGAGAGGTTCCTGGTACTAAGAAGGAAAAAGAAAACTTTTTTCAAATTGTCTTAGGTCTGGGGACATACCTCTCAGTGATAGAGTGCTTGCATAGTATGTACAAGGCCCTGGCTTCAATCTCCAGGACAGGGGTGGAGGGTGGGGGATATTGTCCTGCCCTGGAGGATACTTTGAGTGCAGGAGTTCAAGATCAAGCCCACTCCTTGTAATCTCAGTACTAGGGAAGATGAGACAGGAGGATCATGAGTTCAAGGCCAGCCTAAGCTACATAGTGATACCCTGTCTCAAAAAACAAAAACAAAACAAAACAAGACAACAACAACAAAAAATCATCTTGGCTCTTAAGGTGTTGAAAGGCGATTTTGTTTTGATAAAGTTGGTTATATCTTTTATATTTTTATTTTATTTTTGATTAATTAATTAATGTTTTTGTGGTGATGGGGATCAAACCAAGGGCTTTGTTTATGCTAGGCAAGCTTCTACCACTGAGCTACACCCATTGCCCTGAAGCTTTATCTTTTTTCTTTTTTGAAATAGTTTCCCTATGAAGCTCAGGCTACCCTCAAACTCACAATCCTCCTGCCTCAGCCTTCCAAACTCTGGGATTATAGGTGAGCACCACTACACCTAGCTTGAAGCTTTATTTTATAATAAGATTTTTGGTTTTTTACTGGCCAGTCACATGAAAGATACCATGTATCTTTAGTATACCACATTTTCAAAACAATACTAATAAAGAAAAAAATGTTTCTAGAGCCAGGTGTGAATACTGGTAAACATAATCCTACAAAACCTTCCCCCACCAAAAAAGTCCTGGGGTCAAATAGGATTAGGATATCCCAAATATCTATTCTTCCTAGAAAGACACTATGTACTTTGCAAGTCGAAGGATCTAGAAAGTCCTAAAGCATAGAAACTTTTTTCATTCTTCTTAGCATTCTGTTTTCCAAATGTATTTTCTTCTTCCATAACAATAATGGCCAGGGCTCTGACACATGTCTGTGATTCCAGTAACTTGGGAGGCTGAGGCAGGAGGATCACAAGTTTGAGGCCAGAGGTGGCCTGTGCAATTTAGCAAGACTCTTTCTCAAAATAAAAAAAAAAAAAAAATTAAAAGGGGCTGAACGTGCAGCTTAGTGGTAGAGCACTTGGCTAGCATGTGCAAGGCCCTGGGTTCAACCCCCTAGCACTGAAAAAGAATGATTATCCTGCTCAATTAGATTTTTAAAAACATTACACTGGGAAGCATGAATCTAGAGAGTGACCAGAATGCTGAAGGTGTTGAGAAATGACAACACTTGGATGGGAAAATATATGCACCTTTGACTTGCACACATCTGGTATATAAACCCCAGTCAGCCACTTAGAGGTTTTGTGACTTTTCTCGCCTATAAAATGGATATTAAAATGCTGAGCTCATAATATTTTCTGTAAACATCAGCAATAGTATGCACAAAACATCTAACCCAGTGTCTAGTTCTCAGTAGGTCAATAAAATGTTATGTGCATCACTTTATTATTATTGTCAATTACTTCACCAAGATAAAAGAAAGCTGGAAGAAAGAGGAAGGACAGTGTTTAGAAGCTTTTTTCTTATGCAATTAGAAATAGAATACTATAAGCCTGTCCAAATGGCAGAAAGAAGATTAATGAAGTTTGAGGTACGCTAACCCCAAAATATGGCATCTTGGCATTTGGAGTACAGCAGAAGCAGGAAGGTCTCTCTGACCTTCTCATCATGCTTCTCCCCTGAAATGGGTCATAAAACCTTCATTCCAGAGGTGCCCTCCCTATTCTGGAAGGAAAGGAACATGCTTATCTTCAAACACACAGAGACACCATGAAGGATCTGAACAAATAGGCTTGCTAAAATCTCTTGTGTTTATTTTTATTACATTATACTCTTTCTCCAATGATACTTCTGCATGATTGTCCACTCTTCCTCAAACCTAAGCATAAAATACACAGACACATAAAATACACATAAAATTCCCTCCTTTCCTTTCCTTTCCTCTTTCTTTCTTTCCCTTTCTTTCTTTCTTTCTTTCCTTCCTTTTAGTATGGGTTTTTGAGGCAGGATCTTACTATGCACCCTGTTGTTGTTGTTAGGTGCCGTCGAGTCGGTATTCAACTCATAGCGGCCCTCTGTACAACAGGGGAAACACTATTGTCAGTGCTTCTTTGCTGTTCATAGGGTTTTCAATGGCAGATTGATTTTTGGGAGAGGGTTGCCAGGTCCTTCTCCCAAGCCTACAGCTTCTGGTGTTCCCAGGCGGTCTCCCATCCAGGTACTAACCAGGCTTAGCTTCCGAGATCTGATGGGATCGGATGCCACAGGGCTATGGCTGCAGGCCTATTCAACACATAGTGCTGGACAAATTGGATATCCATTTGTAGAAGAATGAAAGTAGACCCATACCACTCAATCTGCATGAGAGTCAGCTGAAAATGGATCAGAGACCTCAACATAAAATCAGAAACCTTAAAACTTCTACAAGAGAAGATAGGGAACACACTCCAATACTTCCTTACCATGACTCCAGTTGTCAAAGAAACTGCACCAAGAATTGACAAATGAGATTACATATAACTAAAAAGCTCCTGTACAGCAAAGGAAACAGAATGGGAAAAAAATCACAGAATGGGAAAAAATCTTTATATTCTATACATCTGACAGAGGAGTAACTTCTAGAATATACAAAGAATTTAAGAAATCAAATACCAAACTTACAAATAATCCAAAAATTAAGTGGGCAATAGAACTGAACAGAGAGTTCTCAAAAGAAGAAATACAAATTGCCAATAAACACATGAAAAAATACTCCATATCCCCAGCCATTAGGGAAATGCAAACTAAAACTACACTGAGATTCCATCTCACTCCAATAAGAATGGCCGAGATGATCCGGGCAGGGTGGCGCATGCCTATAATCCCAGCGGCTTGGAAGGTGGAGGCAGGAGGATCGCAAGTTTGAGACCAGAGGCAGTCTGTGAGACCCTGTCTCAAAAAGTAAAAAAAATGGATATACCAAATGACTTATTACTTTTGTCGCCCACTAACATGTATAAATAGAGTACTCAAAAATATGGGTTTCTGGCTTTTTTTCCAAAAATGTTTTTCATTTATATGTATCCCAAGAATTACATATTAAATAAGTTCTCTGTAGAATTCTGATACAGGTCATATGTATGAAGTAACTATTGTTGCATGATGTTGTTTGTTTTAATTAGGTGCCATTGAGTCAGATCGACTCATAGTGACCCTATGTACAACAGAATGAAACACAACCCAACACTGTGCCATCACACGATCTTTTTGTGTTTGAGCCCATTGCTGCAGCCATTATGTTTTTTCACCTTTTGAGTTGAACCACATCAGCAAAAGGAGATCCCAGGGGTTTTACTCCATTTCTGTCATTAAGGTTGACTCTACTTTGAGGAGGCAAGGCTTCTCCAGTCATTTTCTTGAATGCCCTCCTGCCTAGGGGCTCATTTTCCTGGATTTTATTTGACAGTACTTCTTTGCTATTTATAGAGGTTTCAATGGCTAACTATTTGGGGCATGGACTGCCAGGTCCTTCTCCCTAGCATGTCTTATTCTGGAAGCTCAGCTGAAACCTGTCCCCCGTGGGTGGCCCTACTTGTATCTGAAATACTGGTGGCATAGCTTTCAGCATCACAGCGACATGCAAGCCCCCACAGCACAATAAGCTGACAGACACATGGGGATTTTTGCATCATAAATTACCCAAATTTAGCAACTTAAAAAAACACTCTCACATTATCTTGTGCAGTTCCTGAGGGTCAAGAATTTTGGAGTGGCTTAGGTGGATGGTACTGCCTCAGGGTCTCTCATGAGGTTTTGTTTAAGCTGTTTGCAGAGGCTGAATTTATCTCAAGGCTAAACAGAACTGGAAAATCTGACTTTCAAGTTCGTACTCATGCTTGTTGCTCAAATGTTTCAGGTTTCAGTCTCTGCCATGTGTGCCTCTCCACAGGGCCACTCACAATAAGACAGTATACTTTCCCAGCACAGGTGACCACAGAAAGGTAGAGAGTTAGAGATGGGAGATGAGAGAGAGAGAGGAGGGGCGTGGGGAGAAGAAGCCGACTCAGGACTGAAGACCCAGCCTTTAATAACCTAACCTTGTTGTTAGGTGCCATTGAGATGGGTCCACCTCATAACGACTCTCATGGGATTTTCATTGGCTAATTTTTTCAGGATTGCTTCAGGAGTGGATTGTCAAATCCTTCTCCTGTTTTTGCAGTGCTGGGGATCAAACCCAGGTCCTAAGAGAGTACCGAGCAGCACTCTACCAACTGAGCTAAACTCTGGCCCAACCTAACCTTAGAAGGAACATATTGTTACTTTTGCCATAGTCTGCTTATCACAAAGACCAACTCTTAAACAATGTGGGAGAGAATTAGACAAGAGTGTGAATAAAGAAAGTTGGAATCACAGAGGACCATCTTGGAGGCTGGCTGCCACATCACATTTTGAGAATTTCTAATAAAAAATGATTACCATCGGCAGGCATTAAGAGCTACTTTCTTCTGCAAAACAGGGTAGACAGACAGATGATCCAGTGAGGAAATAGAAGGGGTCCTGAGATGGAAGGGAGGGAAGAGTTCAGAAAGGTTATACTGAACACGCCAGAAAATTCTTCCTGCTTTATACTTTTGCATTTACAACAGTTCCTGAACCAAAGTACTATACCTCACAGGTAATGAAAATAAAAAATGTGTTAAATGATGGGTTGGATACTTTTCAATATGAACAGTAGAGCCAGAGCTATACATGATTACTTATTAGGCAGTTAGGAAAACTCAACCTATACTGTAAATTTTGTGAATTTGTAAGACAAACAGTACCTATCCATACAAAACATCCTTTGATGAATGTGCCATTCATCAATGACATAATAGAACACAAAATGGGATGGTCCGAGCATCACTACATTCCTTTTGTCATTGTTGATCAAAAGAAGGATAATGGCTGTCACTGGGGCCAATCTATCAGAAACTGCTCTTTGGCCTCCTTGTTCCTACACCCCAGCTGTACTGGTCTCCTCTTATAGGCTGAGTTCTGACACCATCCAAGACCAGTTTTTCCCATTCTGGGGTGGAAGAGGCATGCAGAAGGCAGTCAGATCTCTATCTGTGGATTCAACCAAACTTGGATTGGAAATATTTTTTTTTAATTGCATTTGTACTAACATGTAGACTTTTTTCTTGTCATGACTCCCTAAACAATATAATGTAACAACTATTTCCATAGCATTTACATTGTATTAGGTATTATAAGTAGCACTGTGGCGTCTGATCCTGTCAGATCTCAGAAGCTAAACAGGGTCGGGCCTGGTGAGTACTTGGATGGGAGACTGCCTGGGAACACCAGGTGCTATAGGCTTGGGAGCAGGATCTGGCAATCCACTCCCTAAAAACAATCAGCCATTGAAAGCCCTATGAATAGCAGAGAAGCACTGACAGTAGTGTTTCTCCTGTTGTATGTAGGGTAGCTATGAGTTGGACACTGACTCAACAGCACCTAACAAGAGATGATTTGATGTGCATGGGAGTATATGCATAGATTATATGGAAAATATATGTGTATTTATTTATTTGTTTATTTATTTATTTATTTATTTTGGAAACAAAGTGAGTTTATTTAGTGAAGATAAGAGGTCACAGATACTTTAGGTTTAAGGACAGGTGTTCAGAGAGAGAGATGCCTAAGAAAAGAATAGAATAATAGTATACATCCGAGACATGACTGGGCTTCTCAAGAGAGGGTCACGCTTTAATTTCTTAACAATAGCTACATACAATATATGATTTTGGTGGCTTTTGAAGTTACATCGTTCAAAGGATTTAAGGAACTTTTTGTTGTTGTTGTTGTTGAGGCAGGGTCTCTGTATGTAGCTCAGCCTGGCCTGAAACTTACAATCTTCCTGCCTCAGGTTTCTGAGAGCTGGATTAAAAGGTATGCTCAACCATGCCTAGCTCTTTCTAAAGAATTCTTAATATACATAGGTAACAAGGAAGTCAAGGCATTTGTTTTAACTGGAAACACAGTCCATAATCTTGTTTGTTAGGTTTTCAAAGATGCACAGGACTACAGATGAGAAAGGTCACATATGTTTTGACTTTAAGTGTGACTCATTGCTATTTTAACATTTTCATTTGAAATATCTCTCAAAATAAAGAATGTCTTCATAAAGCCACACTTCATGACGGTTTTTGTTAGTTGCATTGAAATTCTTGACTCTCAGCTGGTGAGACTTAAACTAGATTCTGAGTGAGACTCCTTTTCCTTCTCATATCCCCTTAATTTTCCCTGTCTTTCTATCCTGCCTCAATGTCCCCCTCTGAGACTTTACTCCCTTAATCTTAAGGGCTGATGAAGATCAAAGTTTTATTTCCTGAAGCTGCTTCAGGATGAACATGGATGCAGGCTCTACCTATTGAGAGATCAAAGTGTTGACCTACCTGATCTAAGGGGAACATGAGAAGGTCCAAGCTTGGAGATCAGAGGATCATAATTTAGATGCAGCCTAATAATGCTGCCTGTGGCCTGAGGAGTTCCTCCATTAAAGATGTCTGCTCAAGTAAAGCCAGGTCCTTGGCTGCATCGTAGAAAAGAATTTCAGGACAAGAGCCAGAGTGAAATAAAATTAGCAAGTGGAGATAAGAGGTAATGCACACTTTAGATTTAAGTGCAGGTGTTTAGAGAGTGAAAGCGATGCATAAGAAAAGAATAATAGTGCTGGGTGCAGTGATGCACGCCTGTAATCTCAGTAACCCTGGAGGCAAAGGCAGGAGGATCAAGAGTTCAAAGCCAGAGGCAGCCTGCATAATTTAGTAAGACCTTGACTCAAAATAAAGAGTAAAAAAATGAACTGGGGCCACAGCCCAGTGGTAGAGCACTTGCAAAGTATGTGCAAGACCCTGGGTTCAACCAAAGACGAAGGAGGAGGAGGAGAAAGGCAGAGGAGGAGGAGCAGGAGGAAGAGGTGGAGGAGGAGAATAAGAGAAGAAGAAGGAGGAGGAGGAGGAAGGGAGGAGAGAAGAGGAGGAAGAGCAGGAGGAAGAAGGAGAAGAGTAGAAGCAGTACACATCTAAGACATGGATGTGTTCTTCTCAAGAGTCACCCTATGCCATTTTATATAAGGTACTTGAGCATCAAAAGATTTTGGTATCTGTACAGGGTCCTGGAACAAATTCTCCTAAATGAGACATAACTGTATCTTGTCTTCAGTCACTCTGGGACCCCGACCCTTTGTCTTTCATCTTCTGGTCCTAGTTTTCTGGTGCTAGGGTCTGACTTCGCTGATTTGGGCTTGCTGTCTTGACCTGCAGAACCTCCATCACTCACTGCCTCCTGCCTCTTGTTTGCCCTCCCAGGACTGACACCCTACACCTGACCTCTTTCCTGCCTGACTTCGGTTGTTGATTATTCACCCTAGTCTAGCCAAAATGTGCTTAACTTCACACAATTTGGCCTGGCCTAGCCTGACACGATCTGTCTTGATATAGAATATTCATTGCTTCCCTCTCATTTCTGTGAAAAATTGAATTCAGTCTCTACTATTAAACTCCTTATATAAAAGACTTTTAAACACCTTTTTTGTCTATGTACTGTCTTTTTTAAAATATTATCTGTTTTATATTTATTATTATTATTACTTTGTGGTGTTGAGGATTGATGCCAGGGACTCACACAAACTGAGCAAGTACTCTACCACTGAGCTATACCCCATACCACTGCACCCAATTTTTCAATAAACAAAATAATATTCTAGAGGCCAGGGGTATAGTTCAGTGTTAGAGTGTTTACTTACCATGAACAAGGCCCTGGGTTCAAGCTACAGCATCAAAGGGGAGAAAAAAAATCCCAAAACATTGTATGGGAGGCCTTGGGTATAAGACATGTGATATGCAGAATGACTCTCCTCCCGCACTTAAAATGTACATGTGCTAATCTCTGAGAATGGGAAGTTATAAGCAGAGGATAAAGGGGAAGAATAAAGTTTACAGATGGTGTTAAGTTTGCTAATCAGGAGTGGGGGTGTAGCTCAGTGGTGAAAGCCCATAGCCCTGTGTTCAGGACCCAGCACCAGAAAAAAAAGTTGCTAATCATGGGCCCCTGAATAGATCATCCTGTATTATTCAGGTGGGACCAATATAATCACAAGGGTCCATAAAAATTGCAGGGGGGGAGCAGAAGTCAAAATCAGAGCAAGAGATGATGGTAGAAGCAGAATCTGTCACAGAGAAAAACTAGCTAGCTTAGAAGATGGGGGATGGAGGCTATGAGCCCTTGAACAGAGGCAACACCTAGAATCTAGAAAGGGCGAGGAAGCGATTGTACCTCAGAGTGCGCAGAAGGAGCACAGGGCACCTTGGTTATAGCCTAGTGAGTTTCATTTCAAAATTTATTGCAGTCTGGAAATCAAAAGACCTCCAGAACTTTTAGAAACTAAATCCATGAGGCTTTTTTCCACACTCTTCAAGATCAGTCATTAGGTCTGTGATAATTTGTTACAGCAACCATGGAAAACTAATATAAAACCACATAAAATAAAGGGTTGGCAGAGCATGATGGCACCAGTAATCTCAGCACTCTGGAGGCTGAGGCAGGAGGACCATGAATTCAAGGCCAATCTGGGCTATATGGTGAGTTGTTGTTGTTAGGTGCCGTCGTGTCGTGTCTGACTCATAGCAACCCTCATAGGGTTTTCGATGGCAGATTGTTTCGGGATTGCCTTGGGAGTGAGTTGCCAAGTCATTCTCTCATTTTTGCGGTGCTGGGAATCGAACTCAGGACCTCAGAGACTGCAGAGCAGTGCTCTACCAACTGAGCTATATCCCAGCCCCTATATGGTGAGACCCTGTCTCAAAATATAAAATAAAATTTAAATATAAGGTTTATAATGGTAGATAAGTAAGGGGAAATGTGTACTAGGGGATGTGTATATTCACTCCCTCAAAGACATTTTTTAGTAATGCAGTCATTGTTTCAGATTCAAGACTATTACTTTAAACTTCTACCCAGATTTTCTGCATCAGGTAAAATTAGTAATGGTGGGTTCAACATAATAAGAACCCAAATCCTATTTAGTACTAAGCTTAGAATTTAGCTTAGCATCCAAAAAATCGTTTCAAACCAAATGACAAAGCTGTACCCTGAAAATCTGCCTCAGGGGATTCTGGAAATCTATTTCTAATTCTGCAAAAACCAATCAGGATAATCCACTCTAACTAAAGTTAATGACTAGCATGTGAGTACTATATTCCTACTCATATTTGTGCTCTCAATGTGTCATGAATCAATGAATGAATAGCACAAAGTTTTTCAAAGCAGAGATGGTGTTCATGGCCGCCATGAGAATGCGCCTCTCAGATCACTGAGCATAATCAACAGATGGCCCAGGCTGCTACATTCAGAATCCACTGCCCTTTCCACAGGCTACCCCCACCCGACTGAGCAAGGCAAGGAGACCAAGCAGGCTTGGTCCTGGGAGACACAGAGCTCCTCAGACAGGTGGCTCTGGATAGAGGACTCCCCACTAGCCTTACAAAAATGTCTTTACACCAAATTACAGTTTATGATAGTTTCTACTGAGACTTCGTTTCTTCCCTCTCTCCTTCACATGAGGCAGACCAGCATTACACTTTTCTAGCTTTCCCTCTTTCTCTGCCTTCCTTTTCTCTGCCTCCCAGGTGTTTTCCCTCAAAATATGTTGCACATCTAATTCCACTTGGTATCTACTTCTTGGAAGATGTTAACTAACACAGTATTTAAGTGTATGAGTTCCAAAAAATTCCCTAGATAGGACATAAAGAAGGAAAAGAGAAGTAATTAAGGATTTCTTAAAGATGTAGTTCCAAGGATGTAATTGACAGTGATTCAATTGTCCTCCCCTGGATTTGATGCCCTGCAACACAACACACACACACACACACACACACACACACACACACACATAATTAAATATTGTCCTGAAGGGATAAGATAAATTACTATGTAAATGTACAATGAAATTCTTTTAAAATGATATGAAATATGATATTAACATCTTCAAGAGACAGTAAATGAAAAAGATAACTTACAGAACAGTATTTACAGTGGGATCTCATTTTTGTAAATAAACATAAAGAAAGATATAGAAAGATACACACCCAAGTTTTTAAAGGGATTATCTCTAGCTGGCATTTAAAATTTCTTGTTTTAGTTTATCTGTAGTTTTATGAAAGTGCCAAAAACATGTGTATACATCTTAAGACAAAAATTTTCCATTTTGCTGTTTTAAGAACATGTCATATGCCAAATACAGTGACACATGCCTGTAATCCCAGGGTCTCAGGAGGAAGAGGCAGGAGGATCACAAATTCATGGCCGGGGCAGCCTGCGTAACATAGTGATACTCAAAATAAAAAATAAAAAATGGATTGGGGGTGCAGCCCAGTGGTAGAGCAATTGCAAAGTAAGTGTGAGGCCCTGGGTTCAACCTGCAAGAACTACAAGTTAAAAAAAAAAAAAAAAGAATATATCATAGGTTTATTTTGTGATAGTAGAAACATAATCAAGAATATCATACTACCCATTGTTACTGTAATTCAACTCAACTTCTAAAAGTAATACATAGATTGTTGTTGTTGTTAGGTGCAGTCAAGTCAAGTCCTGTATGACTCATAGTGACCCTCATAGAGTTTTCAATGGCTGATTGTTTGGGGATTGCCTCAGGAGTGGATTGCCACACCCTTCTCCCATAATAAGTACATTACATCTCTTAAAATATACATACACATTTTTGGCATCCCTGTATATCTATACTGAACACACAGTTTTTGTAATAACACAGATTAATTTTGTTTTTCCTTCAGTGCTGGGGGTTGAACCCAGGGCCTCGCACCTGCATGCTCTGCAAGTGCTGGACCACTGAGCTGCGCCCTCAGCCCATTTTTTTACTTTGAGACAAAGTCTCGCTAAATTACACAGACTGCCTTTGGTCTCGAACTTGCGACCCTCCTGCCTCCACCTCCTGAGCCACTGGGATTACAGGCGTGCACCACCGCACCCAGCCACAGATTAGTTTTAAAGCGTTAAAAAAATAGTAAAATCCTTAGGTAAGCATGCTACTCACAGGCACTATCAGCCTTCAAAATAAGATTTTATTAGATGTCAACCTTTGTCTGGCTTTTAGCTCTCCCTGACTGCCTTTCTTTCTGAAGGCACTGCCTGTACCCCACTGCTGCTGCCTTTGCAGAGCTTGGTGGCCACATGTGTCACTTGGTGAACCTGTCTGGGCTGGATCATCCATTTCCAGACTTCGTTGAGATCCCACACTGCAGGACACAGACTGTGGCTTCCTGAGGGGCTGGACGTAGAAAAGTGGAAGTGCGAGCTCCCCAAGGGTGAAACATGAGAGGGGAGGGGAGCCAGACAGACACATTCCCCCTTCTTTCTCCATTCCATCCACTTCAGCAAATATCATTTTCCTTGCATGATGAGGGGGAGTGTGCGCAGAGCTGAGTGACCTCCTGTGTCTCCTAGCCATGGCAATGTCCTCAGGCATTGCTGCAGAGCTTCCTCTCTTTCCTCCTCTCATTTTGTCCTTTGTTCCTCAGTCTTACTACTTGGGAATTGTAAAATCAGGAAAACTGGCCACAGCTGATATAATGTAGAACACTATGAAAGATAGGCATAGCAGATGTGAACAAGCACAGCTCAGATCCTCCTTGTTGTTGTTGTTAGGCGCCGTGGAGTCGTGTCAGACTGATAGCAACCCTCATAGGGTTTTCAATGGCAGATTGTTTTCGGGATTGCCTTGGGAGTGGGATGCCACATCCCACTGTGGCCCATGCCTGTAATCCCAGCAAGCACAAGGCCCTGGATTCAAATCCCAGTACTGACATAAAAAAAAAAAAAAGAAAAAGAAAAAGAAAGAAAGAAAGAAGGAAAGAAAAAGAAAAAAGAAAAAGAAAAAGAAACTACAAACTTGCTACCCAGCTTCCCGCAACCCACAGCATCTTCAGGATTTGTCTCAGAGGGGTTTTGTGTGCATGTTTGGTCTTCCTCCTCCTCCTCTTCCTCCTCCTCCCCCTCTTCTTTTTTGTCATCGTTTTTGTTTTGATTTGTTTTGTTTTCTTTGAGACAGAGTCTTGCTATGTATTCTACACTGGCCTCATGATCCTCCTGCCTCAGCCTCCCCAGTGCTGGAATTATAGGATTATAGGCATGTACCACTTACACTCAGCTCTCCTCAGCCTTGGAGCTGAGCTCACACACTTCTCTTCTTCAATGGCCTTCATCCAGGATCAACAATGGCTGCCAAAGTCACATTCTTCTTGGGGTGACCCCATGCAATGACTAAGCAAGACCTGGCCATTTCCACCCAGCTTGCTCCTCATCTAACAATCGTTGCTCCAGGCTCCCCACTGGGTTGGCAGAGGGAGACTTTGTGAAATCTGCACCACAGGCTGCTGACTCCCTTGCCCAACCCTGCTGCCTTTTTTCTTTCACAGGTGTTCCTCCCTTTAAACCTTACATCGCTCACTCCCTCTCAGAGCCTGCTTCTAGGAGAACCCAGCTGGTATCCTTGGCACCAGAAGAAGTCTTCAAGAGTGGAGAGTAAGGTGGGGTGGGGGATTGATCACTCACCACCTGGCCAGCAGTGAACATCCCATTCTGAGTGATAGGCAGAGCACCAAGACACCCTGGCAAAAAGAGACAGTTGCATTTCTAAAATGTTCACTGGTGGCCAGGCATGGTGGCTCACACTTGTAATTCCAGTGACTCAGGAGGTGGAGGCAGGAGGATCACAGATATGAGGCCAAAGGCAGCCTGTGTAACTTAGCAAGATCCTGTCTCAAGATAAAAAACAAAAACTGGGTGAGGGTGCAGCCAAATGGGAGAGCACTTGTAAAGTATATGTAAGGCCCTAGGTTCAACCTCCAAGGACTGAAAAAAAAAAAGCAAAAAACCAAACCAAACCAAAACAACAACAACAAAAAAACAAAGGCCACTGGTGGTGAGTTGGAACAATTTGCCAGTGGAGAGGAGTGGACTGACTATGCCTTGATTTAAGCATTTAAAATGTAAGGGGTACCAGGTGTAGTGGCTCACACCTGGAATCTCAGCATTAAGGAGGCAGAGGCAGGGGACTCTAAAGTTTGGGACAAGGCCCTGTCTAAGAAAGAGAGGAGGGAGAAGATGGGAACATGAAGTTGCTGGTCGCTGCCACCATCATCCATGGATGCCTACTCTCTCACATGGATCTTGGTCGGGAGTCCCACATCAACCTTTTATGTGAATTTGATAGAACACCGACCAACAAGCGCTGTGCAAAGCTGACGTCTGGATCACACAGAAGAACTTGATGCCAAAAAAGGACTTGATGTTTCAAGTTACCGGCCCCTCAATACCAGGGTCAGAATGTGGAGACAGGAGAATGCTGCAAATCCCAAAGGAGCAAGTGGGATCCAACCAAAATGGCAGTGATCAAATATAAAGGGAACTGCCCCTTACCCTGCCTTTGCCTCACGGAGACAAAAACCTTATACCTCTAACCCGGCTGCTGCAGCACCTGAGATAGGACCTCCATCAGAACTAGGAATCAAATGTCCACAGACCCCACAAAGCACAAACACAAAGGATTTAACTAGATCTGAAGGATAGATGGCTCTCATCAGTGTCTATGATCACTGGCCTTTGTGGTTGAATCTAGGGCCTTGAATATACTTTGCAAGTGCTCTGTACCACTGTTCTGTACCCACACACCATTTTTATATTTTATTTTGAGACAGAGTCTTGCTAAGTCACACAGGCTGCCTCTGACCTGGATCCTCCTGCCTCCACCTCCAGAGTCACTGGGATTACATTCATGAGCCACTGCACCTGGCTGCCTTTGGTGCTCTTTTAATGTCTGAGAAGAACTGGAGCTAGAGTTATAAAATAGACAGTCCTGATGGGGCCCAGAAATTTCTGCAGAGCTGACTGGCCTGTTATTCACACAGTAGATAAAATTCCTTAGACAAATATTTTTAAAATGTAAAGGGAATAGGGCAATGGAATTGGATGCTTGGTATGAACTTGCATTATCACCCTATGGATTGAAAATGAAAAGCTGAGGATAATTAACATTGTTTATTGCTTTATCGGGGCTGGGATTTATCTCAGTTGGTAGAGCACCACTCTGCAGTCTCTGAGTTCCCCAGTTCGATTCCCAGCACCACAAAAATGGGAGAAGGATGTGGCAATCCACTCCCCAGGCAATCCCCAAACAATCAGCCATTGAAAACCCTATGAGGGTCGCTGTGAGTCAAACAGAACTTGAAGGCACCTAACAACAACAGCAACAATTGCCTTGGGGGTAACTTCCTCAGGACAATAGAATTTGAAATTCTGTAAAAGATGGTGAAAAGTTGCTGCTATGGCCACTTCTAGAAACCTGGGAAAAGCAATGGTCCTCACAAAGGCAGAATTGAAATACTTAATTTGCCACAGCATATGGAAAAGTAGGGCTAGGGTTTAGCTCAGTTGGTACAGTGCTGCTTTGCACACTGAGGATCTGGATTCTATCCCCAGCACTGCAAAAATAGGAGAATATGGCAATCCACTCCTGAGGCAATCCTGAAGCAATCAGCCATTGCAAACCCTGTGAGAGTCACTATGTGTCGGACACAACTCCACAGTATCTAACAAAACAACATGGAAGAGTAAAAAAGGGAGGAAAAGGTTTAGGAAGTGAGAATGCTGGAATGGGTATATTATATGAGGCCAGAATAAGGAATATGTTTCCTGGGAAGGTTCAAAGGACACAGTTGTCACCAGGGCATCAGAAATGTGCTGGTGAGGGGGACTCACCATTGTGATGAAGTTCATTGTAGCTCTTCTCTGTTTATGGAAGGAGAAGTGGCCAAATAAATTGGCTTACCAATTGCAAGGGGAACATAAAGTCCTGAGTAATAGAGGCCATCAACATCAAAAGCCAGAGGGTACCACTCTCCACAGTTACAAGATGGTTAATAGAACATAGTATCTCTACAGGTAAAATAGCTGGGCAGCCAACAGGAACTATTTAATATATATAATCAAACTAGAGCAAGACTACATGAGTAGGAAGTTGAAGGCAGTTATTCCAAAAAGTCTCTTGACCAATTTCTAGACCTGAACCAGTTTTCAGTTTTCAGACCTGGTGCTCATTGACCAAAGAGATGAATGGGTCCCAGTGTGAAGAAGCTTGCAATGCATAATAATTTCCTCAATGCTTCCCTGAAAGAATCACCATCCCTGTATTTGAATGACTGACTATTCACTGGGGTAATAGGAATACTCAGACATTTCAAGGATTGGTGGAGATAGGGTCCAAGTTGACATTGATACCCAGTGACCTGAACCTTCTTCAAGGTCTCTATGTTAAGAGTGAAGGCATATAGGGGCCAGGCAATGGACTCTGGGCCAAAGTACAAACCTAAGGGGTCTAGAAATCATGTAATGGTCATTTGCCATTTTTCTCATCTCCAAATATATGATTGGAATTGACATATGTGGCTATTTGAGTAACCCACACATTGGGCCTGTTGATGTGAACTACTAGAGTGGGGAGGGTCATGTTGAATCTCCAAAAATGCCTCCTTCCTGTTCATCAAAGAAATAAGTAAAAAATAGTGTAACACAGGAAAGAGATGGCAGAAATTAGAAATTCGTGCCATTCTTAAAGATACTGACATGGTGGTCATTATCATATTTCTGTCTGATTTGCTGGTCTGGTCCTTGCAGAAACCAGATGGATCCTAGAGATTATTGCTAGCTCAAACACAGAATAACCCTAGTCACAGTTGCTTAGCCAGATGTGGTCTCTTTGCTAGAGTAGATAGTATAGACTCTGGTATGTAGGATGAAGCCATTGATTTGGCAAATATATCTCAACCAGGAAAGAAGACCAGTTTGCCCTTGGGCTACTTAACTCTCTAACCATATGTCTTAATATGGCCTGAAGACATCTGGACCACGTGGACACATAGCAGAACATCAAATCGATTTCTTATATTGATGACATCATGCTGCTCCAGTTGGATAAGTTATGCGGTGGTCATATGCTATAGTCCTTGATAAGATATATGCTCTCTAGAGAGAGGAAAATAAACCCTACAAAAATTCAGGTACTAGCCCGGTGTGGTGGTGCATACCTGTAATCCCAGTGGCTCAGAAGGCGAAGGCAGTAGGATCACAAGTTCGAGATCAGAGGTAGTCTGCATAACTTAGCAAGACCCTGTCACAAAAAGTAAAAAAAAATGGGCTGAGGGTGCAGCTCAGTGGTCCACCACTTGCAAAGTATGCAAGTGCGAGGCCCTGGGTTCAACCCCCAGTACTACGGAAAAAAAAAAAAAAGAAAGAAAAGAAAAGAAAAAGAAAAAGAAAAAGAAAAAGAAAAAGAAAAAATATTCAGGTACTCACTTCCTCAAAAATGCATTCTGTGGTCAGGTGCATAGCAGGGCATACCTTTAAAAGCAAAAGACATATTGCTGGATCATGCACCTACTACTATGGTGAAAGAAACACAAGGACTATTCTGGGCTTTGGAGGTAACACATTCCATACTTAGGACTGCTTTGCCTATATCACGTGATATGGAAAGCTGCCAGATGTGAGTGATCCCCAAATTAGAATGGCTTTGGGCATGTCTTGCAGGCAGGGCATGTAGTCCTGTTGCTTGGAAAAAATGATCTAAGTGTGTTATATGTTATTCAAGATGTCAGGAGTAAGAACAGTCATGGTGTGAATGTTATGGCAAGCCCTACCGAAGAATCACAATTGAGGCTACTGGAGTTATGGAGCAAGATCACACTGTATACAAACATTTTGTTAAAAAAAAAAAAAAAAAAAAAAAAAAAAAAAAAAAAAAAAAAAAAAAAAAAAAAAAAAAAAAAAAAAAAAAAAAAAAAAAAAAAAAAAAAAAAAAAAGCAAATGGACCTGGATAGAGTTGAAACATTTGACTCTGAGATACTCGGGGACTATGAGTGTGGAATTGCCTATCATGAGTTAGGAGCAAGTCATAAAATCAGGTGGGTTCAGAAGCAGTCCATTATAAGATGGAAATGGTACATCTGGAACTGGTCACAAACAAGAGAATATGACACAAGCATGTGGCATGAATGTTGAATCCAGAACCCCCTGACATCTACCATGTCCCATCCTAGTGTCCACTATGTAGCAGCATCCCTCTTTAGCTCACACCCATGGCCATATAAGACTCTCATTCCACCAGTTGAAGGGGGAGGAAAACCCCCAACTTGGTTTATGGATGAATTGGTTCCATATATGGGTGAAAACCCAAAGTAGTTGCTATCTTATTCAGGGGTGACTTTGAAAGACAGTGATGAGACACTGTGTGAAAAACAAACCTTCCCACGGGCAGAGCTTCAGGAGGTGCACCTAGGTCACCCACTTGGTCACCACTTGGGTACCACACACATTCCTCCCTGCTTCCATTTTGTATGCAATAAGTGCCCAAGAATCAAAATGTACATGGACTCATGCACAGTGGCAAATGGTCAGGAGTCTAAAGGGAGGAAAATTAGGATATCAGATTCAAGGGACCAAAGGGATGAGATAGGCACATGGACATTTTTTGATCTCCTGTTAATGCCTACCAGAAAGCACCTGAATGACATGGGCACCAAACAGCCAAATAGAAAAAATAATTTGACCAGTTCACTGGCTTGATAGGCAAACAGATGACATGGCTACAGCAGCAGAGATAGAGACTGTGTATGGGTTGAGATCCAAGGATCCCCACTTACCAAGGCTGATCTAGAGACTGCTTGATTTAAAGTTCAACCTGCCAGCAACAGACACCCATGTTGAACCCCTGGTATGGCATCATTCTTTCACGAGACCAACCCAATCTCTTGGTAACAAATGAATTATTATATGGGTCCTTCCTTTTCCTTTCCTAGAAGAGCTAATTTTTTTCCCCTACAGGAATAGATGTTTTATCTGAGTATGGGTTTGCCTTTCCTACCTTCAGGGCCTCAGCCAGCACCACTACCAAGCCACTTACAAAATGCTTGATCTGTAAACTTGAAACAACATAGTATCCAACCAGAGAATCGATTTTACAAATCCTTACAAATGCTTATATCATACATTACCTTCTCTAGAAGATACTGGCTGTGTGGCAGATTGGCATAGTGTGCTGAATGTACAGTTGAAGCACCAGCTCAGAGGCAATATCCTGCAACGATGGGAATAACACCTTCCAGGACATGGGACAGACATTGAGTTAGAGACCTTTCTAAGGCACGGTGTCCCTTGTAGGAAGAATACACGAGTCTGGGAACCAAAAGGAGGAAACAGGAGTAGTTTCATTAACAACACTGTCAGAGACCCCCAAGGAGTCCTTACAGTTCTAAATTCTGCAGGATTAGCAGTGCCATTCCCAACATGGGTTTATTCTTACCAAGGAACATAGCAAAAGTCCCTTTGAACTATATGCGACAGCTTCCACTTGGACATTTTGGGCTCTCTGTCCAGGGCAAGATGAAGAGTCACCATCTTGCCACGGCTAATTCCCACTGCTCAATAGGAGGAGGTAAGATTATTATTGCTTGATGGAAGCAGGGAGGAATGTGTGTGGAACCCAAGTGACCCATTATGTGCCCCGTGGTACACTTTTGACTAATTGTGGTAAATATAATGATGAGGTGATACCTGGATAAAATTACTAGGGTTCAAACATTGCAGGATGAACACACTACCAGGTAAGCATACTAGTAGGAGTCAGGGGACTTTGGAATGGAGAGCAGACAGTTGTGGCCATGAGATCAACTGTAGCCATGGAGGCTGTAGTTCACCATGCTAACCTTCCTCCTTTAAGTGTCTCCTCAGAAGTGAGGCCTATCACAGCCTGGAGGAGCTGCTTCTCAGATGTTTTTATGAAGTGGATCCAAGTGGCCCACAAGGTAAACTGTGGTAGATATGGAGGTGTGTCAATAAAGTCCTCCTTTAAGAAAGTGCTTACTCCTCAACTGTAAGGAGTGTGATAAACTGACAGTCCCCAGCTGATAAGGTCTTCAGCATCAGTTTTAGGTTTTCATCCTATGCTTCTCTGAGGGTGGTCCCCAGCCAATGACTGAGCAAGGCCTATTTCTACTAAGGGGTGGGGTTTAACTCAGCTGGTAGAATGCTGTTTCACACTTTCTGAGGACCCAAGTTAGATCCCCAGAACCGCAAAAACGGGAGCAGGATATGGCAGTCCACTCCCCAAAACATCCAGAAACAATGAGCCCTCAAAAACCCTGTGAGGAAGCCGGTTGCGGTGGCGCAACCGTAATCCCAGCAGCTTGGGAGGCGGAGGCTGGAGGATCACAAGTTTGAGACCAGAGGCAGTCTGTGTAATTTAGCGAGATCCTGTCACAAAAAGTAAAAAAAACATGAGATGGGGGCACAGCTCAGTGGTCCAGCACTTGCAAAACATGTAGGCCTGAGGCCCTGGGTTCAACCCCCAGTACTGCAAACAAACAAACAAACAAACAAAAAGACACCTGTGAGGGTTGCTGTGAGCTGGACCTGACTCAACAGCACCTAACAACAACAACAACAACAACAACAACAACAACAACATCCCTTTTTGTAACTATATTACATCATTATTATGAAGATAAAATGAATATGTGCAGGAAAATGCTATGCAATTTGAAAATTACTATGTAACCTATTATAGTTTTTGTTAAAAAGTCAGAAGAATTAAAGCATTTCCAAACAAACCTCAGTAGTTTTAAAAACTTCAAACAGATAATAGTTTTCAAGCCCTTGCAAACCTGGTATGGCGTATGTGGTTTTTCAGTAGCTTTAGTTATTTCCAGGGAGTAATTTATACACTTAGATATCTTGCTTGACAATCAGATACAGACCTAAATAAAGAATTGCAGAGCACTACAGTAACCTGTCATGGGAATTTTGCTTTGTTTCTTTTCATTTCTAGGATAACAACTACTAAGATAGAGGAAACAAGAAACATTGAAACTTCTCTTTTGACAAAACACAGTGGACTAGAGTGTTGGGGGAACATATTTAACACCTGTGTAACCATGAACCAATTTCTCTAGCACACTTGTGATAAGATGCAATTTCATATCTCTGGGTAGATATTATAATTTTAATATAGATGCACAAATTTCCTTTTTCTCTTCCTCCTCCTTTTATTCAGCACTAGGGGTTGAACTTAGGGCTTTGGTATGCTAGATAAGTGCTCTAGTACTGAGCTGTCCCCCCAGCACATTTTTTTATTTTTTATTTTGAGACAGGGTCTTTTGTGCAGGCTGTCCTTGGCTTTAAAGTCATGATCATTTTGCCTCAGATTCCAGAGTCACTAGGATGACAAGTCTGCGCCATAGCATCCAGCAAAATATTTCTTACAAGTATATTTTTAGCATGTATTCTCTGGGTTCATTCTTTTTTATTCTATTCTTTCTTTCTCTCTCTCCCTTCCTTCCTTTCTCTCTTTCTTTATTGCGGAGTTGAACTCAGGGCCTTATGCATTCTTTTGCAAATACTCTACCACTAAGCCACATCCCCAGCCCATTTTTTACTTTTTATTTTCAGATGGGTTTTTGCTAAATTAAAGCAGGCTGCCTCTGGCCTCAATCTCTCCATACCTCTGCTTCCACTTCCTGAGTCCCTGGGATTACCGACATGTGCCACTGAGGCAGGCTTTCTGGGTTCATTTTTATATATAATGTATTAAACAAAGAGAATTAGCGATCATGTCAGTAACTTTATGAGAAAAACTTTTAGCTGCCACTTTTTAACAGAAAAGGGAACATTTTCTATAATGTGCTTTTCATTGCTTAGCTGGTAATTCTGGTTTGCCGTGGATTTTCTTTCTTCCATTATTTTATTTTTATTTATTTATTTTTGTGGTCCTGGATTCAATCTCCAGGGCCTCATGCTTGCTAGGCAAGCACTGTATCACTGAGCTACATCCCTTAGCCTTCTCCTTCTTCCAGTGATTTTAAAAGGTATTTTGTTTTGTTTTTGTCCAGAACAGAGTCTCATTATACAGCTCAGGCTGGCCTGAAACTTGCTAAGTAATCTAGGCTGGCCTTGACTTTATCTTCCTGCCTCTGCCTCCTGAGAAGGTATGTCTTTGATTTGCATTTCAGAGTTGACACAAGTTCACAGTTACAAGCTTTGAAAATACATGGTTTCATATGTAAAAAACTGTAAAAAGGTTAACAACCAAAGTCTTTTTCCATTTTACTCATCCTGCTCAAAGTGCCTTTTTGGAGGGTGGGGGGAGGGGGACACATGGTGTGTCAAAGTAGTTCTATAGATGTAAAGTGTCCAGCCAAGTGACAGGGCTACAATTTTTCCCTGTTCATTCAGATGTTATGCCAATAGTAAACTAAGTGTAGCTGACAATGCAGAGGTAATCCAAATGGTTTCAAATATATTTTTAAAATGTGGATAAAAGTAAAAGAATACTTTCTATTGTATTTTATCCTGGTGCAGAATACCTATACTGTAACTTGGACACTAATAAGAGAATGTCAGCAATATAAAATGGATTATAGTATCTACTAGGAACTTTTAAGAATATTATCATAGTTTAGTATGAATAACAGTTCTTCAGATGATATGACTTTTTCCTATGTGCATTCTGGGAACTCTGATAATTGAATACAACTTCAAAAGGGCTAAAGCCCAGTGATCTCCAAACGGGGTCACAGAGCAGTACACAATGATGAAATCTGAAGCAATTAAACACTGATAAACTGAAGTATAAATGTTCATACTCCTAGGACATGACAGAATTTTTATTTGATTTTGTTTTACCGCTCTACTGGGTTGTCTTCACTTCCTTTTTTTATTTTTTTGCAAGACTAGGGTTAAAGCCAGGGCTGTGCACATGCTAGGTAAGTGGTGTACCACTGAGCTGCACCCCCAGCCCCATTTTTTGCACAGGGTCTAAATTACTCATGTTGCCCCTGGTCTCAATTTGCGATCCTCCTGTTTCAGCCTCCTGTATCACTGGGATTACAGTTGTACGTACGTCACGGTGCCAGGCTTCATTCATATTTTAAATTCTGTATCAAGGATGTGAGGGGAGAATCCACCAGTTTGGGGGAACCCAATAAGGTTTGGCACAGTGTCCCCATACAGTTACAGGGTACTTCTTTTTGAATACAGGAATTAAAGTCCATTCCGATTCCTTCAGGGTGAATGAAGGCAAATTTACTTGAGGGTCCCTTTCAACGCCTACGGTTAGCTAAGTCTCAGTCACTCTGCTTTTGTTCCTCTTTTCACGGGGTTCAAGGACACCTGCGTTGCAGGACACACCTGCTATTCTCACAGCCCTAGCAGCACGCAGCTGGCGGGCCGAAGACTCCAGGCGGGAACCCGATGCAGGGCGCTGAGAGTCCGCAGGGCTGCAGCTAGCCGGTGGCTTTGGTGATGCGAGGGGGCGGGGCGGCGAGCGCGCCGCCGCCGCCGCCGCCGCGTCACCAGCGTGCGGCACGTGCCCGTGTTTACGTCCCTCGTGGAGCCGCTGACGTCAGCAACCGAATGGCAACATTGTGGCGATGCTGAGGCGCAGAGTTTAGGAGACTGGTCCACCGGTCAGGCCGGCTTGGCACGGTAGGCAGGAAGACGAGCAGGGGCGGGGAGAGCGGTCTCGGCGAACGGCAGAGACTCACACTGCGCCGCCCCGGCCTCGCGGCGCCCGCGCCTCACCGCCTGAGCGCCGCAGACGCAGCCCCGCGGCCTCGCGCGGGGCACAGCCGGGCGAGCCTCGGCGAGGCACCACCGCAGCGCCGCGCTTGTAAACAGATCCGGCCACACGTGACCATGTGAACTACCTGCTCCTGGGACGCGTATTGTCTGCCGTGCGAGCCGCGCCACAAAGGAGCCCGGCGGCCCGAGTGCGGAGGGACGGGCGACGGAGCGGGGCGAGCCGGCCGGCGCGCAAAGATGGCTGAAGGCGCCCGGCAAGGGTGAGCGGGGGGCGCGGCGCAGCCAGCCGCCGAGACCGCGGGCGGGCAGGGCCGGCGGGCCTCCCCCGTGGCCCTCCCCCGCGGCCTGGCGCCGGAGCCACCATGTCGTTCGCGCTGGAGGAGACGCTTGAGTCCGACTGGGTGGCTGTGCGGCCTCATGTATTCGACGAACGCGAGAAGCACAAGTTTGTCTTCATTGTGGCCTGGAACGAGATTGAGGGCAAGTTTGCCATAACCTGCCACAACCGGACGGCCCAGAGGCAGAGGAGCGGCTCCCGGGAACAGGCTGGGGTGCGCGGGGGCTCCGAGGCGGGCGCTGCTGCGTCTGATGGGACCCGTGGGCCCAGCAGTCCGGCGGGCAGGGGCCGGCCAGAGGCCACCACTTCTCCCGCTCTGGCCAGGAGCCCCGGGCCGCGGAGGAGCCCGGCCTGGGTGGAGGGTGGCTCTCCGCGGAGCCTGCGCAGCCTTCGCGGGGACCCGGCGCTGCGGAGTCCGGCCGGCAAAGGGGCGGAGAGTCCTCTTGGGATCCCTGCGCGGGCCAAGCCCAGCCCGGCCCGGAGAGGAGCTGAGGCGCGAGATGCGGCGGGGGCGGTCGCTGCGGCTCCCCAACCGGTTCCCCGGGAGGCCCCAGTGTCTTCGGTGAGGGTAGTGAGCGCCTCCGGGGCAGTCTCCGAGGAGATCGAGGTCCTGGAAATGGTCAGGGAAGACGAGGCGCCCCTGGCGTTTTCCGACGCAGAACAGCCGCCTCCTGCCCCCGAACTGGAGTCTCCGGCCGAAGAGTGCAGCTGGGCTGGGCTTTTCTCCTTCCAGGATCTGCGCGCCGTCCATCAGCAGCTGTGCTCCGTGAACTCGCAGCTGGAGTCGTGCCTGCCGGTGTTCCCCGAGGAACCCTCCGGCATGTGGACCGTGTTGTTTGGGGGCGCCCCCGAGATGACCGAGCAGGAGATCGACACTCTGTGTTACCAGCTCCAGGTCTACCTGGGCCACGGCTTGGACACCTGCGGTTGGAAGATTCTTTCCCAGGTGCTCTTCACTGAGACCGACGATCCCGAAGAGTATTACGAAAGCCTCAGCGAGCTTCGGCAGAAGGGCTACGAAGAGGTGCTTCAGCGGGCCAGGAAGCGCATCCAGGAGGTAAGAACCAGGTCTCGACTGCGCTTGTCGCTTTTCATTCCTGTCAAAGTCTGGAGCCTCGGTCTGGGGCATGCTCACGTGGGACGCTTGTTTTCTGGCATACGGGAAAAAGAAAAGGTTCCTTATCCATTTCCCTCGTCGTACCTTTCAGCGGCTTTAATCTGCTCTGTGAGGGAGCTTCGATAAGTCTTTAGATTTCCTACCATTTTTCAAATAGGTTGTATATAATAAGTACACTTAGTTTACTATTCAATATGGTAATGAGATGAAGGCACTCAGAAAAAGATGTCTTGTAAACTTAGGCTAAATGAACATTACTCTGCCCGTAAAGGTTTTCCCCTCTCTGTGAATCGGATACCGACTCCAAGGCACCTAACAACAAAGCTTTTTCCAACAGTAACTGCTCAGATGACAACCCTTCTTTCCTGTTGTCATGTTTATTTACTCAAAGTAGTTTGTCTTAGGGAGCAAAGTTGATCTGCTTTTATTCCCTTTATGCTGTGTGGCAACGTAGGCAAGTTTAAAATTCATCCTTTAAAATTTATTTATTTTTGTGCCCTTGCCAGTGGAACCCAGAGCAAGGCAAATGCTAAGTAGATGCTTCACCACTGAGCTACACTCCCAGCCCTAAATTCATTTTTAAGTGAGTGACTTCTCCAAATAAAAAAGAAACAACGGACAATTGGACGCAAATACAACTTTAGATTTTCTCAAGTTTACAGTTGGCTCAGATTTCAGTCCTGTTTAAGGGAGAAGGTGGTCCTGGGCAGGGATACTTATTATACTTTGGTACTTAGTGTAAGAGGAAAAAGAATACAAAAACTTTTTCAAACTTATCTATTTCTTAAAATAACAGGAAATAATGAGGGAAAATGCGGGAATGGCTATATGTATGGAGTTCTACAATGCACATATAAAGACATACCTACTTATCACCTGCTTCTGCTGAAGGAACTTTACTAAAAATATTTAAAAATACGGTTTCTCTTAATGGGGAGTGCAGGTAGTTTATCAAAGCAATGTACTGTTTTTAGTATTAGTACAAATTAAGATTGGACATGGGGTGAGGAGATGCACCTTTTTATGGTGTGTTTATTCCTGACATTGTGGTGTCATCGGCCTATGCATATGTAATACTTTAATGTTGCTGTTAGGCCAAGGAGCTGGAGCCTTCTGGTTTCCTCATGGAATATTAGGTATTTTTCTTTGCTAGAGTTGAATACTTAGGGAACAATTCCTTTTCACTTACACCACAGTACTTCTGCAACTTCCTATATCCAGGTTTTTCACTCCTTTGGTTTGGTCTACTTTATGCTAAATATCACCCACCATAACCCAATCCTAGAATTTCACAGGTCTGTTTTTATTTCCCCTTTTATCATCTCACTTCTGAAGTATTTTCTGCCTTAAAGTCTTCTTGGAAGTGACAACAACCACGTATATTCTTTCTAGTGTTTTGTTGATGTTGACCTGCATTTCTTTTAAGCTGCAGGAACAAATTGCTTCTTTCTTTTATTCCATTACTTATACATACAAATATAATTAGTTTTTTCCAAACTAGAAGTTTTTTTCAGTACTGGGATGTTGAGCCTAGAAGTCTCCAAGATGCTAGGCAACTACTCTACCACTAAGCTGCCCTTGCAGCCCCTTCTTTTTATTTTTATTTATTTATTTTTTTCTTTTTTTTTTTTTTGCGGTACTGAGGGTTAAACCCAGGGCCTTGCACTTGCATGCTTTAAAAAAGTGCTCTACCACTGAGCTCGCAGCCCCCTTCTTGATTATTATTTTTTTATTTTGAGACAGGGACTCCTTAAGGTGTGCAGGCTACCTCCTGCCTCCTATCATCAAACTCTTGGTCTTCCTGCCTCAGCCTCCTGAGCTGCTGGGATCACAAGTGTGTGCCGCTCGAAACTAGAAAGGATTAAATTGAGCATGGTGGCACATGCCTGTAATTCCAGCACTTGAGAGCCTGAGGCAGGAGGAGGCCAAGTTCAAGGGCAGCCTGGGCTCCATAGCAAGCCCTGTCTCAAACAAACAAACAAGGAACCAACCCTGTCTGAGGTAAAGGAACATAAAAGGAGAGTAGACTTACCTGGCTGATTTCAACTTTAATGATATTCAGCAAAGGTAACTGTCTCTTTTTGTATTCAAATGGGTCAAAAATGAGCTGCCAAAAATATAATTAGTTTTTAGAACTCATTAATTATGAGCATTACATTTTTAAGAGAATATATTTTCATAATTAAAATTATATTGACTGTATGTTTGTATTCTCTTTAACAGAGGAAAAAGTTTGATATTTTAATGGGTATTTTATATTTTGGGAAACAACTCAAAATGTTTATTATAAATTCATTAAGCAGCAAACATTTTTGAGTTTTTATGTAGTTGAACAGTATTTCAAAAATAGCTCTTGTAAGAGAAAGGAAGAACAACAAAGGTTTTGTTTTTTTGGTTTTTTTTTTTTTTTTTTTTGTGGTACTGGGGGCTGAACCCAGGGTGGACCTCTGAGCTGCACTCTCAGCCCATTTTTTTACTTTTTGAGACAGGGTCTCGCTAAGTTACACAGACTGCCTCTGGTGTCGAACTTGCGATCCTCCTGTCTCCACTTCCCAAGCCGCTGGGATTACAGGCATGCGCCACCGCGCCCGGTTGAAGTTTTTTTAAAAATGATACTTTCCCTGATTTGCACTGGAATATTATGTTGAGAAATTATGAGACTTAGTGTGGGGAAAGTGTGGTGTGATTGATTAGTGGTGTCTGTGGTGGCGTAGTAATGGAAGTGTATAGAATGCTGCCATGTATTTGTGTTCTCCACCTACTCAATTCTTTTATGTCCTAATAGTTTATGGTGCTAGAGATGGAACCCAGTATGCTAGGCAGTTCTGCCTCTGCTCTGCATACCCTCAGTCCCTGCAGTAAACTTTTATTGTTTCTTAGTTAATTTATTTGTTTTGAGACAGGGCTTGCTTTGTAGCCAAGGTTTGCTTTGAACTCAGGATCTTCCTGCCTTAGCCTCCTGAGTGCTGAGATTACAGGTGTCCACCATGGCTTGCTACTATTTTTTTCTTTATTTTTAGGTAAAATTTTTATAGAAGTTGTGTGTTTGTATTAATTCTGTGGGGTCTATTAATTCTACCTAATTCAGTGTCTTTCATTTTGTTTCTAGTCATCTTGTAGAGTTGGCCATAGTTTTTCATGGTAGATAGATCTTGTAAATGAAACACAGTTTAAAAGATACATTAGAAAATTTAGAACATTCGTCATGTTTGTCCTTTAATTTCTGTGAACCAACCTTCCTTCCTTCCTTCCCCTCTCTTTCTCTCTTTCTTTCTTTTTCTTTATGTCTGTCTGTCTTCCTATAACTTTTCCTGCCAATAAAGACCGCACCTGATTTTGTTCAAAATGGCCTGCAAATTGGTGAAGTTTATTTTAATAGACTATACAACTAGATTGTAAATTTTTCAAGGTCATTGGCCTTGGAAATATCTTGGGATTGATTATCTTCTTTACTATCCCTAGTTCAGAGCCACGCATTTTATGAGCACTCTTAATATTAGTGGATAAAGGACACCAGAGTTTTCTTTTACTATTACAAGAATTTAAAAAACACGAGAAATGTGTCCTTTTAGTACAAAGCTGTTTGTTGTTAGGTGCCATCCAGCCAGGTCTGACTCTTACCATAGGTAAATAAAACTTTTATAAATTGATAAATGTCACTCTTCAAGGGATATACTTTAAAGAGGAACTTCTCTTAAAATTGTTACTAAATTTCCAGATTTTTTGTTGTTTGTTTTTTGATCTCACTATCTCAATCCTTCTGTCTCAGCCTCCCAAATACCCGGATTACATCTGTGTGCCACCATACCTGGCTTGTTAATAAGTTTTTAAATAAGAGGCCTTTATGTGGAGTTGGTGAATTCCCCGTAAGAAGGATTATGGATGGTCTTTAATGAGGTCTCCTAAGTATGTAGAGTTTTATATATGTGGGTATATGTGCATTTTTGGAGAGAAAGGTTTTTATCAAACATTGTAGCCAGGTGTGGGGGTATATACCTGTAATCCTAGCCCTCTGGGTTAGAACCAGGAGGATCACTTGAGCTCAGGAGTTTGAGACTAGCCTGGGCAACATAGCAAAACCCGGTCTCAAAAAGCAAAACAAACATTATCATCAAGAACAACAACAACAAAACAACAACAACAACAAAACCCCCACACCATTGTAAATTACCTACTTTGTAAGGTTAAGGTACCTGTATTGCAGTTTAATTTTTTGTGTGCCCTTAAGATTTAATACAGGGACATAAAGGGTATTCCCATGTCTTTGTTTTCTGCTTAAAGTTTTTGTTCATTTATAATTTTGGTCAACTGACTATAAATTATTATAGTTTGTAAGGATTTACAGCTTGTTCAATTCTAATAAGAAATTATTTTTAGATGGCAGAGGAGTTGTAAGTTTGTATACAACTTTAAGTCTCATCCATCTAAACTGAAATTTGTTACTGGTTTGTTGTGGGTTTGTTTTGGACTTTGTGGAGAGTTTAGTGTTGGACCCACTTTTTATACAGCAGGCACTCGGTCCCTGTATGCAGGTGCCACCAAGGCCTCTTTGAACAGTTTCAGCAGTAGGTCTTGGTTGTTGGTCAGAGCTGAGGTTTGTATTACAGTGTGTATGCATAGGTGGCCTATACTGAGGCTTACCTTTGATGACCTGGATTTTGTAAATAATGGTTTCCGTGTAAGCACAGCTACTCTTGAAATGATTAATTGTGGTATTTTAGATAGAAAACCTCAATTATAATGGTAGGTTTGATTATTATCTAAAAATCAGTTTACTTTGGAACTTATTATGTTTACAAAAATGTGCTGAATTCTCTCTTCTTTCCAGTTGAAACCACTGTTTGAGAGCAGCACGTGCTTTCAAAAAGGCACACAATAGACAGCTTACCTGAGTGTTTGGAGTAGGAAAGACCTGGGTTTGAAAAAGGACTCATCACTTCTGAGGACATGCTTAGTTGTTTAATGTCTTTAAAACAGGGAAATAGGGAAATACCTAAAGCAAAGGTCTTCGTTTGTGTGCCCATGTATGGTACCAGTTGTGGCCTGTTAGGAAATGGGCTGCATAGCACGAGGTAAGCGAAGCTTCATCTGTATACAGTTGCACATGATCGCTTGACTCATCATGAAACTACCCCCCCCCCCAACTCCAACATCTGTGGAAAAATTGTCTTCCATGGGTCCCTGGTGCCAAAAAGGTTGGGGACCCTTGACCTCGAGGACATCTTACAAATTAAGATTATATTTTTAAAAAATGTTCTAGCAAAATGTTGGGCATTACAAATTTAGCTTCAAGAAAGTATTATTTTTCTCCTCATTCATGTAATAAGGATTCTCCAAAGTTTTTCACTCAACTCTTGTTTCATGGCTTGTAACTTGTATTTATTGGCACCACTTAAATACTAGGCTCTTTACATTACCTATCTCTTTATTCTCTCCATTATCTTTTGAGATAAGAGGGTTTTTCCCACCCCTTTCCAGGTACTGGTGCATGCTAGGCAAGCTGAGCTACATCTGCAGCCCAGGTTGGTGTTATATATCTATTTTATCAAAGCACAAGTTGTGACTTAAAGTGATTATCAGGACTCGGCCAAACTTCAACTGTTCAGGAGTGACCAAATTCAGATTCAAACCTAGATTTATCTTGACCCAAACTTGTGCCTTTTCTGCTATACCTTGTCACTTGTTCAGTTTCTTGATCCATAGGCCTACATTCTTTCCTTTAAGACATTAGATGAAATGTCAGTTTATACTCCTGAGAATGAGAGAGTATGTTATTTTAAAATTTTAGTCAGGGTGAAGTAGCTCAGTGGTAGAACACATGCCTACCTTTGTGAGGTGCTGGACATGGGAAAGAAAGGACGGAAGAGAAAAGGAAAGGAAAAGAAAAGATTCTAGCTAGTTCAGTAATGACTTTCAATGTAAGATAACTGATATTTTTTCAAATTAATCAAGGAGGCCGGGCCCAGTGGCACGCGCCTGTAATCCCAGCAGCTTGGGAGGCGGAGGCAGGAGGATCCCAAGTTTGAGACTAGAGGCAGTCTGCATAATTTATCGAGACCCTGTCTCAAAAAAAAAAAAAAAAAGAAAATTAAAAAAAATAAGTAAAATTAATCAAGGAGGGGGCAGTCTACATTTTGTATCATGTTTTAGAAGAAAGACAATGCCTAGAGATGTAAGAATAGGTTTATATTAGAGAAGGGTGCCCAGAGTTTTCCTGGTCTTTTTTTTTTTTTTTTTTTTTTTTTTAATCCTACTCCGGGCTTTGCACATGCTGGGCAAAGAAGCACTGTGCACTGAGGTATACCCCTAACCCCCTCAGTTTTATATCTTGAAATGGTTCAACTAGAAGCAGCTCCTGACTTTGGAGATTATTTTACAGGAAGGGGCAAGGAGCTCTAAAAGTGCTTACTATACATTCTTACAATTCTGATTTTACTATTTTTCCTGGAAAATAAGATTAATTATAGAATTCTGGAACCCTTTGAAACTCCAAATATATACAACATTGGAGAAATAGCTGTATTGTAGAAGGCCTAGGGTATCATCTTTCATTGGACCAGAAAGACATGACCTATGATTTTCGTAGTTGTTGCTGTTAGGTGCCATCCAGTCAGTGTATGATTTACAGTGACCCTATGTACTACAGGTGAAACAGTATTGTTAGTGCTTCTCTGCTATTCATAAGGTTTTCAGTGGCTGATTTTTGGGGGGAGTGGGTTACCAGATCCTTCTCCAAAGCCTTCAGCACTTGGTGTTTCTAGGCTGTCTCCCATCCAAGTAATAACCAGGCTTGACTCTGCTTAGATCAGAAGCCACAGTGGTACGGCTGCAGGTTGATTTATGATTAAATATA
Source organism: Pedetes capensis (assembly GCA_007922755.1). Classification (NCBI taxonomy): domain Eukaryota; kingdom Metazoa; phylum Chordata; class Mammalia; order Rodentia; family Pedetidae; genus Pedetes; species Pedetes capensis. The sequence continues at coordinate 21,131 of VMDO01013740.1, read as the reverse complement.
AGTAAATAGAAAGCCAACTGTGGTGATGCATACTTATAATCTCAGCACTTGGGAAGTTGAGGCAGGAGGATCAGTGGGTGTTCTAGGCTAGCCTGGGCTACATAGCAAGACCCAGTATCAAAAAACAAAACAAAACAAAAAAACAAGGAAACAAAAATGTGATAGGAACAGGCTCAGAGAAGGATATAATGTGGTTGCAATGGAGAGGGCTATTCTATGTGGCAATTCTCTCTCTCTCTCTCTCTCTCTCTCTCCCCCCCTCCCCC